>JAODJW010000015.1:30712-46993 GCA_026777045.1 Hyperopisus bebe | reverse complement strand
TGAGGAGAGGTTAGAGGTCAATGGTGAGGAGAAACATTTAGTGAGTTTGAGGAGAGGTTAGAGGTCAATGGTGAGGAGAAACATTTAGTGAGTCTGAGGAGAGGTTAGAGGTCAGTGGTGAGAAGAAACATTTAGTGAGTTTGAGGAGAGGTTAGAGGTCAAAGGTGAGGAGAATTATTTAGTGGGTGAATCTCTATACCAGGGTCACAAAGACCGTCCTTGTGGTCTTGGCAAGACTGGTCTTACGAACTTGCCTTCCAAGAACGATCTCGCAAGATCACAAGCACAGCAAACGCACCAATTGTGGATTTAGACAGATGTGTACTGGCTGTTCCACTATGCTGTACGCCTTGCTGACTAACCCGGCCATAATGTTTATCGTAGCATTTAATGAATGAACACATAATCGAAATGTCCAGTCTAAATGACTAATTATTCCTCGTATGATTATTTATGTTTTTTTTCACAAAGTTTACACTTAAAATATTCATATTTATTTTGCCTCTGTATGAACACTATATGTAGGTGTTAACTATTCCAGTTCAGCAGTTTCATGGGCCAAAAAAGTGAAAAACAGCAGGAAAATACTGAGAGGAACAACAAAAACGTTACTCCGAATAACGTAACTCCAATCAAGGTACTACGGTTACAGTTTGTGACTTCTACCTCCGCCATCGCAACAGCAGGCAATGATTCATGGGATTGTTCTCATTTGGCAAGGCTGCACCCGATGGATCCTTGATATTTGGGGTGGCGCAAGACCAACATCAGGGGATATGGACAGGGTGCTCGGATTTACCGTCCTCTGATCTAGTTTTCTTAATATTGGAACTGGTCTTCAACAATGGAAGAAAACGTAAAACGGGTACACGAGAACACAAGTGCGGTCAAGTGTGCATATTGGGATTCAGCCAGTGAGTCTGAGGTTATAGGTCAAAGGTGAGGAGAAAGATTTAGTGAGTCTGAAGAGAGGTTGGAGGTCAAAGGTGAGGAGAAGCACTTAGCCAGTCTGAAGATAGGTTAGAGGTCAAAGGTGAGGAGAAGCAATGAGTGAGTCTGAGGAGAGGTCAGAGGTCAAAGGTGAGCAGAAACACTTAGTGAGTCTGAGGAGGGGTTAGAGGTCAAAGGTGAGGAGAGGCATTTAGTGAGGAGAGAGCTATGAAAAAGAGGGTGGAGGGTGTGGAAGCAGCACTGCATAAAAAAACAACTGTCTTTTGAGATTTGACTTAAAAACTAAAATGACTTCCAGATATATTACACCACGAGATTTGTCTGGACCTTGTAGCGAGATCCGAATATCGATAGTCACCACACTTTAGAGAAACCTGAAAAACATTGGGCGAAAATAAAAATAAATAAATAAAACTAAACAAAGACAGTATATTATGGCTCTTCTTTTATCACATGGTTCTCAAAAACCACCGGCACCAAACAGCTGTACTGTAAATGGTTGCTTTGCTATGCTGCCTTTTCAATGCCTCTGCAGAATAAGTAAATCACACAGCTACTGTACAGACGACTGGCATTGTCAGCAGTGTTTCCTCAGACGAATGCATGGCTTATCCACGGAGTGTGAGTGCTTTTGTTGTAACAAAAACGCTATTTATAAATGCACGCGGCGGCCATTCTTGATGTCGTGCAGGTATTCATGAGCAGTAACAGCTCACTGATCATCGGATGGTGATGTAGTGCTTCACAGCTCTCGTTCCTAACAGTTCTATCAGTTCTTTAAGGTCGATGCACTCTTTGTGGAGCTGTAAACATTTGGAAATATATTTTAAGGAGCCATACTGATTCACTTAGATTATGATGAAATGTGATTTCAGTATAGATTCTTACACCACTGTCTGGGGGAAGGAGCAAAGAAGGGAATACAAAATTGTGTGTGTGTGTGTGTGTGTGTGTGTCTGTGTTTGACCAGAGAGTGAAGGAAAAGCGGCCAATGAGTGCTCAGCATATATGTGGGACCTCCTTCAGGGCAGCTGGAAAAGCATCCCAGGAGGCCACCTCATGGAACTGGCGTGGAGGAGACAGTAGGGTCAGCCAGTCCCTGGTGTAATTGGGGTTAAAGGCCTTGGTCAGGGGTCCAATGGTGGGATCACTCTCCCAACCCAGGTATTTAAATCACCGACCTTCTGAGTCCCAACCCTCAGAGCTGCCCCCCAACAATTTTTTTTATTTGATACTTTTTTGGTCAATGCAAATTCCACATATGTTATTTTATAGGTTTTATGTCTTTATAATCATAATCAAACTTTTGACTGGCACTGTACATATTCACACACACACAATTGGGTCACCAACCCATCACAGCACACACTAACACACTATCCACTCACAAATGCACACCTACAGACAATCTGGTAACTCCAATTAGCCTCAGCATGTTTATGGACTGTGGGGGGGGCAGAGTACCCGGAGGAAACCCCACGAGGACACAGGGAGAACATGCAAACTCCACACACATGGACCCATGGCGGAGACTCGAACCCGGGTCCCAGAGGGGTGAGCCAATATATATATGAGCCCAAAAATATGACAGTAAGAAAATATTGATGATTCCTGTGACATGTGACAGGCTGTACTGAGCAGAAGATGGATGGATGGATGGATGGACTATAACACTGACATGACATGGTTGTTAAAATTGGCAGAGCTGAGGGGGAATAGCAGGGTCCTCAGTTTCCCTTCTGCAGTTCTGTTTAATTCTTCTGCCGTGCTAATTGGCAGATGAAGCTTCTATTTTATGTAGCAAGCTTTATCCCTGAAGATTTGCCAGCTCATCCTAAAAAGGCGTGCAATTTCCTGTCCCGCAGGAGGGCGTGTTCTCTCCTTGCATTTCCCTTTCAGGGGTAACCTATATACACGGCGTCACGAAAACCCTATCTAGGAGGGACAGAATCGGCTTTTATCTCCATGTAATGGAATTTCCATGCCTGTCCCAGCTGGGGGAGGAGAGACAAAACCTACAGGGCTGCAATTCTCCATCCGATGAGGCTGCGGCCATTTCTCAGCAGGGGGGTGAGAACACAAGTCACACTGACAAGAAGAAAAAAGACAGCTAATCGGAAAAAAATTACATGTAATTATGAATTAAAATTTATAAGCAAGAAACGGTACTTGACCTCATCTATTAGGAATAAACTTCCTAATGGTGCCATTGGTTTTTAAAAATTCTTGCCTGCTAAACACGGCCAGTAAGCTTTCTGGCCTGAATTCTGTCCCTATGAAGTGGTTATCCTTCCAGGTTGCAGCACAGTTTGGCTTCTAGGCTGTACTTCAGCGACCCTGTAACCTAGAACCACACTCGCTTGGGTAGTAGGAGCCACAGAAGTGTCTGCTAAACAGCTACGGTGATATAACTGTGATGCTATTGGATGGAGGCACCAGAGGAAGTGGAATATGGTTTATATTCTGTAGGAATGAGTCATGAATGTTAAGGACTGCCTTTTTTTCATAGAATAATTGGCTTTGCTATGTCACCTTCGCCGTAATTACAGGTTTTATTACCTTCCTCAAAGGTCCCTGCATTCACAATTTTACCTCAGGGACATTGTTGCCGTCATGCCTAGCCGACGCGGAGAATCACGCATCTCGCATCGGAGATCACGAGAGAGACGCGGCCGGTGCTCGGACGATAATGGGTGCGACGGTGAAAAGGACACATTAGACGCTCTGAACCAAGGATCTGATAGGGCGGAATCGGGGAAGGGAAGCTCAGAGGGGTATAGGCCACTGGCGGCCCGTCACTGGCACCAGCCGTACGCAAGCAGTGATTCCAGTGAAAGAAAGCTGCCAGGCTTCCAGTGCAGAGGTAAGTACGGGAAGGTTCGTGCTCATGTGTGTCACCTGTACACTCAATGATGCAACATGGTATTTTTACAATGACAAATATAAAACACCGTGAAATGACTCAATAGCAACCAACCATTCAAATGACACTGAAAAACACGCATTGTTAAAACACTAGCACAGTCCCTCGTGTGTGACAGATATGTATTTATGTAAATATACTGTATATCCAGCACCAGCCATATTTAGACAAAAGTATTGTTAAGAGACAATAAGGTAATGCTGGGATATTCATATGACATTTGCAATGTTAGAATAACTCATTGTAGTAATTTGTGAGATATACAGGAAAAACTGAGTCTGGCTGTATTTTTGATGCCTTTTTGGCTCGAGTCCCTGTTCTTCATGTGTGGGGTTTGCATGTTCCCTCTGGTTTCCTTCAGTGGTCCAAAGATCCGTGTTTGGATGAACCAGCCTCTTCAGAGAGTCCATCTGGTGCCTGTATGTACCCTGCGATAGACTGGCACCTCGGCCTGGGTCTCTCCCTACCTTGTGCCCCATGCTGTCTGGGATAAACTCCAGGCCTCCGCCTGGGCCTATACTGAATAAATGACTTGAAGATGGATGGATGAATGGATGGATGGATGGATGCCTTTCTGTGCTGCCTAAATCAGCACCATGGTAAAATCCATGCCCACTCCATGCCTAAAACAGTTTTCTCCTCCGAACACAAACATTATTTTTTATGCCTCTTTATAACAGTTGTGTAACTATATCTATGCAAAAATATGTGTCTGTAAAAAGAAGCCCGATTCCGAATTTAGTGACTGAGCACGGAGTGGCACTGCTTATGTAATGAGTGGCATTTATTTTGTCACGAATGTATCCACTTCCTGCCCTTGCAGTCCCATTCTCCTCCGCTGCTCCACATTCATAATTGCCTGGAGGTCTCTGAACTTGGAAGTTTGCAACAATCCCCCCACCTCTGGCTTTGGTGGCCTCGTGTCCCATATTCTTCCTCTCGATCAAGAGTAAAGGAGTAGGGGGCCAGCCTGACAAATTTCACATGATAACTAATAAAGACGAGGCAAGATGCCCTCATTACTGACTGCACGTTTTACAATTGCTCTGGCCCACGCAGTAATATCATAATATTATGTGACCCCCCACGGCCCAACTGCCTGAAGTGCAAATTGGACAAATTACACAACATGCTGCATTTGATGTCGTCTTTGGCCCAAATGTCTCATTTTTGGATGCGGTGCGAGACAGACAGTATCCAATTAAAGTGGACAAGAAGCATCTCAGGGACTTGACAGCTGGGAAAGGAAACACTGACAACAGGGAATACTGGATTGTTCTAATTGGAATTTATATTAAATTCAGAGGAAGACGCAGGAATCTTCTGAAAACGCAATGTGATTCAACAGCGCTTAATGAAAAGTCACACAGCTAACTTAGGCTATGATTCTTTTAAATGCGGTTTACACAGGGAAAAATGCATTTTTCAAATGCACCATCCATCCATCCATCCATCCATTCATCTATCCATCCATTTCCTACACTTGTCCTTTTTACCCTGGAAGTTAAATACTTTGTGGTTCTTTTAGCTTTGACATTGCTGCTGCTGGATAAACTCTGAAAATGAAATGAAACATTTCTCATTTACCAGGAAGGACCTGAAGTTCAGTCCCACCTTTTGCAGATATGCTGCCATTTTTATAGTTAGTGTTACAGCGATACTGACCCAAGTAAGAGGCTGAGAATATGGCTACAGCATGGGGGAAACACCAGGCCTTTGCTGAAATACACACACACACACACACACACACACACACACACACACTACACCAGGCCTTTGCTGAAATACACACACACACACACACACTTGTATTCATATCTTTTTGGGGACCATCCGTTCATTTCTATAGTAAAAACTCTAATCCCAACAATGACAACCTTAACCTTAACCCAGCCCTAACCTTAACCTTAAGTAACCAAGACTTTTGTTTTACAAGACAAAAAGTTTTTTGATCGCAGTCACAGATTTTTAAAAAACTGTGGGAAACAAAAAAATTCCCTACAACATCAAAATAACAAATTAACACACATGGCACTGTGTTGTATATACATAGCCCACACACACACACACACACACACGTATATTCAGGACTTCCTCCAGTATGACTGCATGAAATAAGCCTCCTGCCCCACATTCCACGCTGTTATAATGGCACTGTGTAGCACAGCATTTTTAATTACACTCCAAGAGTAGTGCACACTGACGTGGCCACGGCTCCGATGCACCCTGGGAAGGGGGAACAAATAAGGTCTTTGATACAACAAAACCCCTTAATCCAGCACTATTGTTCATCCTGGTCGTTCACCAACAAAAACAGAAAGAACAACCATAAAATCACGAGCACTTTGTGATATAAGTACCTTCAGAAAGTATTTTCCCCGTTTGATCTCTCCGCACTCTGTTCCGTTACACCTTAATTTGAGTGCATGGAAATAATGTGTTTCCCATCCCACCAATAATAAATTCAACATTCATGACGCAAAAAAAAAAAAAAAATACTTCTCATTCAACTTTAAAGAATGAAAAGGCTCACGTCTCATTTAGAAAGGTAATCACCCCAGAGCCAATTCTTGCCAGGTAGGCCTCTGGCAGTACTTACTCCTCTGAGTATGCCTGCACGGGCTTTGCACATCCCGACTTCGTAACTTTTGCCAGCCTCCTCCTTGCAAATTTGCTCCGACTCAGCGGGCAGCATTTTTCAGGCCATACCACAGATCTTCAATGGGATTTAGGTCCAGGATTTGGCCAATACAGGATGCTAACCTTCTTGTTTTTCATCCAACTCTTTGTAGTGATTGCCATGTGTTTTGGGCCCATTGTAATGCTGGAACATCGATCTTCCCCACACGTAAATATCTGTTCGTGAAACAGATGCCCCTCCAGAAATTCCCAGTGTTTTTTTCGGCCATCATGCCCAGCTTCCCAGTCCCTCACGCTGAAAAACAACCTCACTGCATGACACTCTATGACAGGGATAGTGTCACCTGGACAACTGGTTTCACTTTAAGTCAAAAAGTCCAACTTCAGATTCATCAGACCACCAACATCCTCTTTATGAAACTCCTGCATGTTCATCTCGCTCCTGTCTGTCACATAGGTCCTGAATTAATGTTAGCCTTTCTCAGAAGTCGCTTCAAACAAGGCCAGAACTGTCTGAAGACATTGTTGATCTCTAGGCCGGTGATTTCCGATTTAGTCAATGAGCTCCGAAATTCCATCGGTGTTGCTGTTGGTCTCTTCACTCTTCACTCTCAGTCTCCTCTTTTCTCCAATGGGTAGGTGGGCCTCATCTGGGTGGCATCTGAGCTCTTTCATACCGCTTCCAATTTCTTACAACAGACAATTCTTTACGGAAGTTACTTATATACATCAGTATATAAGTAACTGCATTTACATGGATTTTCAGTTGATCTTGCGAAACAACAAAATGAGAAATTATCAGTGAATATATTGTGAAGGCACTGTACATCACCTGGGCTGCACAAGAAGAAATCCATAAATATATATCAGGGAAGCCTTTTAATGAAATAAATTACGAAATAAAGTCAGTGTGAGTCATTTCAGGTATTACCTTCGATATGATACTCAAAGCACTGAAGTGATTTACTGGATAGGTTGAAGTCATCCATCTACGACTGCGATGTGATGATCTTAAAGGTGATATGAGGATTTAACTACATCTATGTCCCTCTAGCAAAGTATCCATTCTCCTGGTCATTGCAGTTTTTGTATTTCCCAACCCTGAGACTTGTGCACGCTTTCATTGAGATTTTACCTCAATGATAACCGCATGCATTTACGTAACCAACGTCAGCGCATGCCCGGAGGATCTGTGACTAACAGGTCAGAACACAGACTGAACGGTATTTTTTTTTTTATTGAGGGCCAAATTCAATGATAAGCACTTTTGAGATGATCTCCATCACAGTGCACAACACAGTGTCTTGCTATTGATTTGTTTTGCCTTAATTGAGCTGCCTTGCAGCTTTTTACGGTTTTTTTAAATGTACTCAAAAGCAGCACTCTGTACTTTAGAACAGCTCTGCAAAGCTAACGACAGTGTTTTCATAGTGGGATGTCTCAGTAAACATCTAGCAGTTATGACTCATACATAAGTATTATATAAATAGGAAAAATTAGCCCCGGTCTGCCTTTGAATCACAGAAAGTTGGAATGTTTTAAATAAATAAATTACACATGCAAACTTACTGGTTGAGAATTGCTCATGATTAATTTACTTAAATATCAAACCTTCGGCTGCCAGTATAGTCTGGGTTGTTGGGTCAGGTTTGTGCTGGTTCATAACACACACCTTTCTGGCACTTCCTGTTTACCCCGCAGCTTCCCCAAATGCTGGCCGGCCTCACGTTTTCTGTGACTCACGCACGTAAACCACATCGGCAGCTATGGGCAGCTAAAGCTAACAGAGGAGCCGCGTCACGTATGCACGGAAATTTGTCCTGTGGACATTCGCTTTCAAACCTAGACAACACAACTAGGTACAAAACAACCAAACAGCAAACCAGAAGAAAAGTAAAAAAAATGCTGTTATGGCACCCTGTGGAACTCTCTACAAACTATCAACAGCTGCATGAACACTGGTTTGCTAAGACTAGAATGGAACACATTAAATGAAAATCGATCCTTTATTTTCCATTCACACAAGTGCTTGCTTTTCTTCACCTACCCCATCTTGCTGTCCCTGAGACACGGAGACACACGCAGGTGAGAGAAGATTGTGTTTTAAGGCATTTCTTGCCAATCCTGCTGGAAATTGTCTGTCTGAGCCTTTGGGATCCCATGGGACTCCGTATCCCAGCTCCCTTCCAGGAACCTTTCGATTCCCAAGCCTTTGCTTGAGTTCATATGAGTGCTACACTCATACCCCGCCAAAGTCGAAAGTCAATCCTGGACCCAGCTAGTACCATTTCAAGTGTGATCAATCGATCTGTCTGTCTGTCTGCCTGCCCGTCTGTCTGTCTATTTATTTTTTGTTCGTTTGCTATTATTTATAAAGAGGGGAAAACTCTCAAATTTCTTTTCCTACTTAAGGTGCCAGGATGTTTGTCTATGTGCCTTATACAACCATAAAAGCCAAAAATAAATGCCTGGTGGACTGACCCAAAAATCGTCATTCATCACATGGCAGAATACAAACAGTTGTCTTCAGGTTGTCGTGCAACAGCAGAAGAAAATGTCAGACACAATGAAAAGATACCGAAAATCACACGGAACCTTGGGAACTTACCGGTGCTTGATTTGATGGTCTCCTTCCCAACTGTCTGCCCAAGCAGATCATACTGGTTAAGCCGGGACCCATCCTCTGCCACCACAACTGACTCCGAGGCATTGCGCGTCCACGAGTACGTCACCTCCGTCATCGTGTAGGCATCTGCGGAACAGATCACACCAGGTGGCAGGATGAAAACTGCTTCTTCCAAACAGATAAAAATACTTTTGTCTCTTGAGAGAAAAGAACATTATTTTCATTATTAACAAAACTAAATACATTTAGCTAGATGTATACAATACATAATGTGTACTACTACTGTATATTGTCACTGTTTATTGAAAACTGACAATCGCAGCTTTTTACTGTAGATGCAGTACACCTATTGTTCTTTGTGTGATAGTGTTTGGCAACTAATTGACCAATGAAAAGATGTTTCATTATGTCACCTATTTAACAAGTATCTATGTGTGTAATAATTAACATTTGAATGTCTATGCTGTTCTACGTTTATATCTGTAAAGCAGTTTCTGAGAAAATGCATCTATTTACCCTCCTGAAACAATGAATTCTGGAGATATGTGTTTCTCATCGGACAGCAAGGCATGAATTGTTGACCTAGACCTGAGGGCCACGTGTGTGGAGCTTGCATGTTCTCCCCATATCATTGTGGGGTTTCCTCCAGGTTCTCTGGATTCCTCCGACAGTCCAATGACATGCTAAGGAATTGGAGCTGCTAAATAGTTAATGCGTGTGAATGGTGTGTGACTGTGCCCAGCCATGGGTCGGTACTCCATCCTGGGTTGTTCCCTGCCTTGTGCCCTTATCTTTCGGGATAGACTCCATAACCCCGATCCTGTATAGGACAAGCAGGTATGGAAACTGGATGGATGGATAGTATTAAACTATTATCAGGAAATGATGGTATTTAGCTTTTTTCTAATTTTAATTTAATATGGTTAGTTTTATAAGCATATTTAGTGTTTTGTTTCATTTTTTCAGATTTGTGTTACTCCACAAACCCGAAGTAAACAGCAATACAGGATGCTTTGATAATGCAAAACCGGTGGGAATAAAATCTTTATTCAATCTGGGTTGCATTTCATCTGATATGGTGAAAACGGATTAAAATGTGCTTGTGTTCCTTATTTCAACAAAAAGCACATTTAGGCATAAAAGGGATACAGCGTCCACACCCACACAAGCAAAAATTTCAAATCTGCCGCAATTGCTCAAATATAAATGAGCGCTTCTCAATATCCAGTGAGTTGAGAATTCAGCCCACACAGAGAGAAGATTTATGAGGGCAATATACCTGCACCTTCCTCTCCAAATTGAGAGGTCTACAATAAATAATGGATTTGAGTTACATATGTGAAATCTGATGTAACAAGATGTTGTTCTTTCCTGAGCTGAAAGACATTTTCTTTTGTAAACGTGTTTGCGTCAATATGGCATTGTCTTAAAATGTTCACTTAGAGCACTATATTTTGCAGGGACTGCTGAAATATTTACAAGTATTTATAAAATGCTTTCATGACAGAAAGAAATTACCATCCATATCAATGCAGACATGTTTTGATAACACTTTATTAGAGAAAAGCCCATGTACAGGGCTGAATGTCTTCACGTACATTATCTGTCTTTGCTAAGGGGTGTTTGATACGAGCTCTATAACATAGGAGCCTCAGGTAGTCATGTGACACTTCGTTAGATGAACCACAAGCCTCACAATTAAATCAGGTCACAAAACACTGGAGTTCGCCCGTGAGAGAATCACAACTATAATCATTATCGTTCAGCTCCAATAAGAGATTTTTAATATTCCAAACTTCATACAGTTTTACACCAGATTTTTATGAAAACAACTCACTTACAAGGCATAATGATTTATAAAACTTGGGCTCAAAACTATACCTTATTAATTAAATTAAAAAACTAAAAAAGCTTAAATGCTTCACAACCAGAAGAAGCTGAGTTTGCAGTGCCGAATCTCTAGTTGCTGTATTTCACAATTAAGTTTATATTACAAATTCTCATGTTATCAAAAATCATGCTAATGACCTCTGCATTTTCTGACACAAATGACTCCTTTCTCCTCGTTTAAATTTACCTGCATGAGCTATTGAGGTTTGTTCATTGATTTCCACTGGAAAAGCTACAGTGAAGAGTGTGGTGAGGGTTAGCCTTTGATTGATTTTTCTGACTGATCGATCCACTGATTGATTTCTTTAGATTCCACTAGAGGAGGACATGGCTATGTTGACACTTGGCACTGAACAATCAGACCAACACTGTGGAACCCGCCCTTCTCTGCATCTGTCTGCTCCCATCTCCCTGCACATGGCTGGATGTAAGCAGCCCTCCTGCCCACCCCCCCTAAGAACACCATTCTGGCAAGTTGGTAATTTATTTCCACATCAAGTGACCACGTGACATTTAGGCTAGTGGAGACACTGTGAGCTGTAAACCACACTATGTGTGTTTCTCAATATGAGTACTCGGCTCATTGGCGATGTGTAGAGTTAGGGTAGACAATGGGATTGATGAGGGATGGGGGAGGGGATTAAGGGATGTGATCTGACGGAGGAAGCTCATTCATTGGCCAGATTACCCTGACTGCGAGTTTAACAACGTGTCAATCACAGTCAATGTAGGCACGTTATTGGTTGACTGAATAAATAATTTATTATTTTATTCCTTGGTTTGTATTGTTTGTATTGTAACTGTTTATGGGTTTGTCTTAATTATGTTTTGTCTGTGCTACTTTTGCACAGCACTTTGGAAAGCTTTGGTTGTTTAAATGTGCTTTAGAAATAAAATTTACATTACACAAACTTCCATTACATTGCATTATAAGTTACACTGTTACAAAATACTGGGTAGGCACATGTCCGGCAAAACGCCACTGCTGGACCGGACATATTATGGCCCATTAATCAGCAGACCCCTCTCCTGCTCCCGTGTTCCATACACCAGGCAATAATATTGTTTATAGCAGCAGCAAATACATTTATCATTCATCATCACTTCTGGATGTTTCAGTTAAAGTCGCTGCTATATAACATTCCTTGAGATCTCCAGCGGTGGTGCAGTGGTTTGCACTGCCTCACACCTCCAGGACCAGGGTTTGAAGTTCCTGCCATGGCTCCACGTGTGTGGAGTTGGCATGTTCTCCCCCGTGTCCTTCAGGGGTGTCCTCCAGGTCACTCCAGTTTCCCCCCGCCATCCAAAATCATGCTAATGTGAACTGGAGGTACAAATTTACCCATAGGTGTTGTGCAAATGGTGTGTGAGACACCCGCGATGGGCTGCCCCCCCCTGTGATGGCTTGGCCCCCCCTGATGGGCTGGCCCCCTATAACCTTGGATAGGCTCTAGACCCGTGTGGTCCTTTAATGACTTAATGCATCTGTACAAGGTCCGGACCCAGATATCCTATAGTTTGCCTAAATGCAGGACAAGCAAATTTTAACACTCATTCTGCCATTGGCTGTTTAAATAACTCAGGGTAATTCTTACACTGCAGTTATTCTTCACTGGCTTTTTTATTTTTATTGCAGAGGGATTTTCTGTTTTGTCTATTTATTATTATTTTTCTGATGTTTTTGGAGATGTTACTGACTGACTGGGGGACAATTAGGATCTGCTCAGTCCTTGATCCTTGACTCCTTGATCCATGAATAGGACACGCATGTACGGAACATGACTGGATGGAGATCTTCAGCCTACTGCAATACTTTCAGGTTTTACCCTCAGCCTTAAGCACCTTAAGCAGAGGTATAAAAGCAGAGCAACCTCGTGGTTCTGAGTTCAAGTCCCAAATATCTTGCCTGGTAGCCAGAGCGCCAACATTCAGGCTGAACACAAAGTGCAAAAAATATTTAGTTCTGCTTAGCAGCTTATTCACGATCCACAGTATCAGCCTACTTACAGGGATATCAGTCACCTTTACCTTATCATCTACACTGTCAGAAAAAAGAACAAATTTGTACCTTTGTTGTACCCTCAAGGGTCTGCCAATTGTACCCTAGCTGTAGGTAAATGTACCTTTCAGTCTAATTTAAGGTACAGAAAATTGACTCTGAGGAACATCCCCAAGGTACAAATAACATTAATGCACCATCAATGGTACAAAAATGTTCCTTAGAGTCCATTTCTGTATCTTAAAAGGTACATTTACCTACAGCTAGGGTATAATTGGCAGACCCTTGAGGGTACAGTCCCATCGAGAAGCAAAGGTACAAATTGGTACTCTTTTTTTTTTGACAGTGTACTGGTTCCCCAGCCTGGGCTTTGAACACACTACAGTTACCAATAGCAGCCAGTATATCACAAGTGAAATGATCATCGCTAAATCACAGTAGCCTAGCTGTGACTGTGACCGGCTTTGTGCTGCAAAGATCACTGTTTACTGCCATTTCAATCGGAGGAAGCCTTACTCCACTCCGGCATGCATCACTTTCAGGCGTACAAAAAATCTGGCCATTAATGCAGGCTTTTTTTATTACCGTCATTTTTGCGAATTTTCGCTACACGAGAAGAGGCTGTATTGGAATATGAAGCACTGTCTAAAGTGCCTAAAACAGCTCACAGTTACACAATTCAGAATTATATTTATAACAAGTACATTTCTTACTGTTAACGACAACTATTAGTACAGCTTTTCCTTAGACCCTGGAACCCAACTGGCTTCATTTATTAAGTCGCTGTTTTCCGACCGACGGGCTGCTCAATTAGCCGGCGGTGACAGACAGGGCTGCTCTCTCCCTCCAGGTCCTGCCCTGGGACCCTGGCCTGCCCGTCATCAAAGAGACAGGGAATTGGTTACCTGCTGCCTCATAATGCTTCTAATTAAGATGAATTACCCTTACATCGCTAATGTGGCTTCCACGCGATTGTGACTGCACCTGCCCATCTGAATAGGCTCTGGAAAAGTCAAGACTAAGGGCCTGGGATACAGCTATTATGTTTGACGAAAAGCCACAGTATTACAGTTACTTAGCAGCTTCTTTTATCCAAACCAACGTACAATTGAAGAAGCAGTGACAGCCAGTCTCAACAGCAATCGAGATTCTTGGTCAGGGGCACGACAGTGAAAACGCTTTACCCGCCCTGCGATTTGAACCTACGACCTTCTGATTACAAGAAAAGCACCCTAAACGGCTGGGCCACACACCACCCAGAGCTGAAGGTGGTCTGTGAGTAACAGTATTAACAGTTAGTCACCTCAAGTTGAAACAGAAACACTATCACATGATCTTTGACAGAGATTATTGTTAACAGTGTTGGGACCAGCCTGGCTGGTCAGGGCAAGGTTTGCGGAAATAGGGGAGCAAGATGGGGTAAAAAAAATACTCGGTAGGGACAGAGATTTACAGACGGGGAGTTGGCTGCTGACATACTGGCTGTGATCTGTGAACTGACATGTGGGACCCATGCAGACAAATCATTCCATAGCAAAGTTGAGGAAAAGGCTGACTTTCACAGTGGCTTTGATGAGATGTTTCCTGTCGTTCCAGGTTGTTTTTTTTATACACTTGCCCATATTTAGGATTCAAGACTTTGTCGTCTCACACCAAACTGTAAGCAACATATGGAATTTCTTTCACATTCATAAAAACATATGCAGCATACAACATTTCATTATAAACACAAGTGAACTTACTGTAGATAATCCAATTAATTCACATGCATCTTATACCTGGGGTGGGGACTTACAACAAAAAATTATAGAAAACATTCCCCCACGACAAAATTCAAAATCATTTCTGCTATATTTACCTGAGGCTAAACCAAAATATGGATAAAATGAAAATGGAACGACTCAAAATTATTTTTTTTCTGGCTTATGTGAAACTTGTAAACACCCTAAAGCAAATTTTATAATTAGAAATATCCATTCTGACCTAATTATTTTATATATTAAAAAGAAGCATTTCCACAACAGTTTAATAGTCTCCCTCATCTCCTGAACATATGCAAAAGAGTTGTACTTTTATTGTTTATGGTTACAATGCCATAAAAAATCTCGAGGCTTTCAAGCATCTGTTTTAAATGACGGGTCATTATTTTTAAATTTTACATACATCCAAGAAACCTAAATAGTTTACAGAAGAGTTTATATTTTAATCATGAAGTCATATAGCCTGTTATGCAACTTTTGTGAGGGGATTAATAAAAAAAAACTTTTAATAAACATTAATTGAGCTTTTTATGTAAAGATTATAGCATATATTAAATTGCATGTGTCATTTTCATAAGAGGTGAGCAGTGGAAATCAGTGTGATGAAAATAAGATTTATTCAGGTGGAATGACGCCAGCCTCATATTCTTAAGTTATCAACAATTATTAACCATGTGGCAATTATGTTAAGAAATGTTTTGTACAGAGGTGCTAAGCCAATATCAGGGAAATCATCTATTTCTGGTAAGAGGTTCGTATCCCAAAACCTCACAGACATTTTAAAAGAACAGATAAATGGAGTTTGACAGTTTGTTTTTCTCACACAATCCCATGCTTACAATTGAGAGAATGTACTAAAAAGTTTTTAAAATACTTAGAGTAAAAACATGACAGTATGATATGAAAAATAACTACATATGGGGTAGCCCTGTCTTCCCGTTCCCAGCAATGGGAAATCCATCCATCTATCCATCCTTTCCGACTGCTTATCCTGATCAGAATCACAGGAAGCATGGAGCCTAGCCTAGGATCACAAGGCACAGGGGTGGAGTGCAACTTGGACGGGATGCCAATCCATCACAGGGCCCACACATGGACACAATCACACATACAATCCCACTCTGTAGGCAGGGGTTGGCATAACTGGCACAGTTTATACCCCCTTGGCATATAAAGGTTATTATGTGCGTTTATGCTGAAATGACCGCATGTTTTAACCTTTATGCATGCTTGCAGGCCATTGATGTCAGTCCCCATCTGTAAGTAATGCAGACATGCCAGCAAGCAAAGCTGCATGTCTTCGGATGGTGAGGAACGGCCAGAGAACCTGGAGCAGCAGCTTGATATGTTTGTATATACAGATGCTCCTTGACCTACGATGGAGTTCCGTTCCTATGAAGTTTGACTGCCACTGAAAGCACATCACCATCGTATCATCATAAAGTGGAAACATCGAACCATCATAAACCGAGGACCATCTGTGTGTGTGTAT
>JAODJW010000015.1:0-10656 GCA_026777045.1 Hyperopisus bebe | reverse complement strand
CCAGCTCCCTGTCAGACAGTCCACATTTTTGCTCCCTCCCAGCTCCCTGTCAGACAGTCCACATTTTTGCTCCCTCCCAGCTCCCTTTCAGACAGTCCACATTTTTGCTCCTTCCCAGCTCCTGGAGCAAAAACATGGACTATCTGTCTATGGGTCCCCGAGGACCAGACTGGGAAACGCTGATTTAAGTAAATATGCATTAAGTGTGGTGCTGACATGACCACAGATTGATTGGCGCTGCCCTTGAAAAGGCATTTTCTCTCCTGGCCAATCAGATCTAGAGACTTCTACCCAATCAGCTCATCCCTCTCCTGCCCCTGGACCATGCTCCTGTCATCAGATCAGGCCGGAGGGCGAAGGTCGAATGTGGGTCACTCTAGCAGGACAGCATGGGGGCAAGCCAGCCCAGTCCAGCCCAGCCCCAGCGGGCCCAACACTAACGCCGCTCCTGTGTAGTGTAGCCTCCCTGCCCCCACACTATTTTCCCCGTCTACTACCACACACACAAATGACTTGTATCTTAAGCATTCTGGACAGCACGCATGCTAAAACCATTCAGGTAGCAATTATCAAAGGCACAGACATGCTCAGTATATTAACCGCAGCATCTAAACAGCCGGCTTTCCCCATCCAGGGACATTATTTTATCCCCAAAGCAATTACCTACAAGGGAAGCATTAATTATTATTTATGAAGTTCAGAAGCTTGAAACAATAGCGACATGTGATATCTGCCATTGCTCTCAGTTCCTCTACACCATCGTCAAGTGTCCAGATTGTCAGGAATATTTGCTGTTCAGTCGTAATATTTCTGCATTGTCTTGGTTTTCCTCTACTGTTCCTTTCTTCTAGGTTATTTTTAACCAGTCTGAAACCAGCAAAGTCACTATTTCATGCTCTAAGGTACCAGCAGAGTACAAACTATTTGTTTATGCCTTTTAAATCTGACAGCAACGGGGGGTGGGGGGGGGGTGGGGTAGTTGTTCCCTTTTTCCTAGGAGCCCCCGCCATCCAAAAAGTCTGCGCACAGCATCGGTTAGAACCAAACTGAGATCTAAACTTACACAAAAGTGGAGACATTGACAACATCTAACTGGTGTGTTCGCAGTGGTTTCCAGTGACAAAAAAATGTCTGTGACATTCACTGCCTACTGAAAATCCTGCACAACTATTTCCACAATAATGCATTTAATGGGTTCTGCTATTATTTCAGTCCACTGCCAGGTGGCAGTCAAAGGGTATCCTCACAGACAACAAAACACATTCCTCTGAGCAGCGAAGTCTCCTTCATCAATGAGACTGGCAGAATTTGCCAGTCCTTGACAGCAGATACTCATGGTTTTCGAATAATCAATGTCTTTCTCAGATGTTTATTATGCATTTGAATTAATCAAATAAGCAGACGGGAACTGTGTGGCTTTCAGGAATTGTGTTTATCGCCATCAAGCAGACTTTACCCATAGGACTGAAACATGTTCACGCGTTTAAATGACATTCTCATTAACGAAGCCCTTAGGATGACCCCCAAGCAAAGCTTAGCATGGAGAAAAAAAATATATAAAGGAAATCATAGTACAATTAGTTTGGCGCCATTAACAGCGAAATTACAATCCAGCAATCTTTCCCGTACAATGCATTTAAAGAAAAGGCAGTGTTTTCGGAATATTTGAACACACTGGAGATATTCTGAACACGGACTAATGAAGACATAACTCAAAAGAAAAAGCAATTCAGAAAAGGGGATCTGATGAGTTTGAGATGACATCCATGTGCACCAACAGCAGTTCCTCAGCAAACCTACAGGTAACTGCTAAAATAAACACCGACGTGAAGTAGGAGGGATGTGACGATGCGCTTCCAAAAGATGGCGGAGGATCATGCTGGGCCCTGGTGTTCCAGCATCTCCAGTGTGGCTTGTCAAATGGGTTGAGATCTAGTGACTGGTGCAGTATAGGGTTTCTTGCATTGTTCGCTCACGCATGAGACCACTCAGGGTCTGACGGTATGCTGTGGATGGGATTATTGTTGTGCTCCTGGAACATTCCGCTCACAATAAGCTAGAAATACTTCGCAATATGATGGAAGGATGACTTTTAAGGGTTGATCAGCTGTAAACCGTATCAAGAAGCTGCATCACACATTACAAGAACGTCCATGACCATTCATTGCAGGAAACAAGCACTCAGCCCTAGATGTTTCTCCTGGTTTGTGCCACATGACGTAGAACAGGATGAATCACCTGTCCATTGGATTTTTTCCTATCTCAATAGACTGATGCCAAAGGGCATCGCTAGGCATAATAAGGTGTTTATACACTACAGACCAAATAAAGTGTTCCTCCAAAACTCCATATGGTTTCTATTAAGGAAACTATTTGTTTGTGCTATGGACTAATATTAGCAATCTGCTGATACAGACTAGTCTGTTACACCTTGCATTTTAAACAAATGCACCTCCCTCAGTTCTCCATGCTACCCAAGCTGCTATTACTTGTGAAACATCAGTCGAGCAGTCTTCATTACTAACGCTTCTGCCAAAGGTACCCCAATAATCAAGTCTCTCACAACTGCACGAGACAATGTCCTTCGAAATCAAGGTGTGGACACTCCATTAACGTGTGTCCAACGGCTTTCCCGCTGCCAGTGGGCGGTGCATAGATGAATTTGTTCCGATGACAATTGAATTTAATTTCAAATAAAGAGAGAGTCATTGAGAATATAGCTAAAGGAGAGGGTAAAGTCATAGGGTGGCCAGCTTTGGTCAGCTGGGTGGAGTAAGATTTTCCATTCCAGACAAGTCTGCACACACATGCACACACATTTACATGTATGTAACTGTATTGTTACCTTATAATAAGCAGGTGGCTCAGTGGGCTAAGCCTCTGTGTCTGTGATCAAAAGGTTGCCGGTTTGAGTCTGCGGGTCCTTCAGCAAGGACCTTAACCCCCAGCATCTCAGAGCGCTGCTATGGGTGGCTGCCCTTTGTGGCCAGCTTGCTCTCACTTAGAGAGAGAAGTTAGGAGAGATGGCGACCCGTAAGGTATCTTAAAAAACATCATCCGTAAGGATTGCAAAATACCCCAACGCTTTTGATGTATCTAATGCTAGGTTTATGATGGAAAAATACAGATTTGCCACAAGATTTCTTGCGTGAGCATGAGAGTCTTAAAGTGAGTATCACGCCAGGTGCAGGAGAGCCGGCAACCCAAAAGTCACATTGTTATTATGTTATTATGTGGGCTGAACTGCACTAGAGCACATGCTCAAGGGACACGAGAGTGTAGGCCATTCAGCCTGCCCAGCACTGTTCGACAGCAGCCTAAGCAGAGTGGTTTGCTAATTGCTTAATTAATTCAGGAACCATACTGGTGTGGAAGCATCTCTTTTTATGTATCCCTCATTTACTCAGTTGATTGCTTTATTTTGGCAGTTACCTGCATATATTAGGAAGATTATCAGTGTGCAGCTTAAGCAACAATAACAGCAGAGTTGTGCTCAGCAGTAGTAGTGGCTGCTATCACTGCATTACTCCCTCACCTCCTAATCCGGGTCTTAGGCGGTTATCGTAACCATCCAGAAGTCTGTCGAGGATTCTTGTGAAGAGAGTGATGTTGTTTTTGAAAGCATCTGTGGTAGGGTCAGCCTCAGCACACCTGGGGAGCAAGGACAACACACGTAGCTGAGATGTTCCTCTAGAGCAAAGAGCAAGGACAACACACGTAGCTGAGATGTTCCTCTAGAGCAGAGCTGGGCAATCTTATCCGCAAAGGGCCAGTGTGTATGTAGGTTTTTGGGATAACTTTTAGGTTAGCTGTTCAAACCCAGGTATGAGGACTCTTCAGCCAATCAGTCCTCTAATTAGTAATCTAATTAGGGAGTTGGCAGTGAAAACCAGCATACACACCGGCCCTTTGTGGATAAGACTGCCCACCCCTGCTCTAGAGCAAAGAGCAAGGACAACACACATAGCTGGGATGTTCCTCTAGCGCAAAGACCAAGGACAACACACATAGCTGGGATGTTCCTCTAGCGCAAAGACCAAGGACAACACATGTAACTGTGCCTCTAGAGCAAACACTTCACAAATTCAAGAATGCAAACAACAGAGTCTCTAAAGAAAAATAACCAGCAATTCCAAAACACACATTCATTTTCCGAGCATTTTCCGGCAATTCATGTTGTCTTCTGTGGGATATCATGGGCAACTGAGTCACTATAATGAGATACAAATTGTCCCAGTCAGCTGGCTCTTTCAGCGTAGTGGAATGACACATTTAAACTGTCACCTAAAGTTCTCGTGGTGATTTATAAGTTGTAACAAACTCTTTCATTTTAGTTCAATGACAAGTTTGATGGGGTCTCCCTCCTCTGTCATATATGTCATCCTGGTTCCTGTCACATGTTGAGCATCCAGGTTCCCGTCACACATTGCTAGACGGCTGACAGAGCTGAACCCAAAGGTAGCACTTTTCGCTGTCCACGCTCATCAGAATTTGCTTCACTTTCATTTCCATAGAGCGCACCTACATTCTAGCAAACTTTTTTTCTGCCTATCTGACCAGATCTCGTTTGAAAATTTCTTATGAATATTCATCTGCTGGCTGCAGCTCTGACAAATAAACTCTCTACAGCAACCCAGAGAACTTTCTAGACAATTCACTAAAATTCAAAAGTCAACCTATCTGTTACTGTCAGCTTCACATACACGATGCGTCGAGTCATACGCTGAGCTGAAATATTATTCTCGTTGCTCATGGCGCAAATGAAAAACATTACGTAATAGAATATAAATGCTAAGACATAGACGTAACATAGACATGACATTTAAGACATTAAGATAGAGATAGACGGATACAGCTAACCACCTCTTTGATTGGAAAGGCTGGCGCAAATTGGTACAAAAGTTTGGCACTGAAGCAGAACATGCAATAAATAAATTGACTTAGCTATGGTGTGAGTCCAAAGCTATCAGTCCTTTAACAAACCCATTTAAGTCCCTGAAGTATCACTATTTCTGTTACACTCCTATTAGCTTTGGGGTGTCACGTTGGTCAGATTGCAGGTTCCGGCTGAAGTCCACACCACTGCAGAGTGTGCATTTTCTCCTTGTATTCGCTCCTAATCCTTTTAGGAGATCCGATCTCCTGCCACAGAACAAAGACATGCTGTCTAGGTGAACTGGTGAGTGTAAACTGGCCTTAAGACATGACTGTCTGAGGGCCCATAACATACACCTGGTGCTTCCAGGGACAGGGTTGACACTCTCCTCGGTAGGGGAGCTGCGCAGAACGTTTTTTTCCCCTGACAATTGCTATTATTACCTATTTTCCTTTTAGGCTGAATATGCCATCGAATATGCCGTTTATTTATTTTTTTAAGGAAGGCAGCAATAGGCACAGCTGGGAACACAATCCCTCAAGCTGTCAAAGTAAGAGTCGTATGTAAGCGTCGAGATCCCCCCCCCCCCGCCCGACGCATCAGGTGCCGGCGAAACACGTGCCCGGCTTCCCCTCTAAATCCGGCGCTTGTCACTGTTACTCAGCTACTGACAGCGCATAACGTGCCTCCGCCATTCTCCGCTGTGCCCACTTGCCCTAAAAATAGTGAAGTTATGTAATTTTCTGGTAAATGAGCGTGTTATCAAGCTTCTGCGTCTGGTTTTAAGGCATAGGAGTGGCTCCTGTCACGTCAGTTAATTTGCAATTCCCCCCAGAACATGGACGTAACGTCCCCGTATCAGATCACAGCAGCCATACAAATAAATAAATAAATAACTGAGCAGGAAATTAAAATATTTTTCTTCACGTCGCTGTCCCACTCCGGAGTAGTGGAGTGGTTTTTAACAAAGAAGACAGTATTAACATCTCCAATAAACTCTGAGTGCATTTTTTACATTTGCATTTTACAATTAATGATAACCTTATCGATCAGCTACTCGTAATTGTCGCCAGTCTTCTACATTAAAATTGCTGAACACGTTTCCTACGCTGTGGCTCGCCTGTCCTCACGTGTACAGCACATCCCACTCACAATTAACAAGGCGGAGTACATCTAAAACCGCATAACTTAGAAATACTGCTAAACAAGGCTGCAGAACCGTCACTTTCCCCTCATAAAAAAAAAAAACCCCGATGAAATCGCACGAACGAAAAGAAACGAAATCCTTGCACTCTCTTCATTTGAAAACGTAAACGCAACATGTCAGGGTTTGGTAAAAGGGGGGTTGATAAATCAGATTGCTCTAATATAACGCAGTGTGTGGTTTGATCTAGAGATGAGGAGATATAAAGCACGGCACGCCCGATCCACCTTGTTGTATTTTACTTAACAAAGAAGTGGTTGTCGGCTCCCGGAGCGCTCCGATCCGGATCCGTAGAGCTGCATGGTATCTCCACCTAGAGGAGTTGCGTCCGAGCGCATGCTACACGGATCCCCCCCTGTAAATAAATCACTGCGGACCCTCTCCCTTTCCCCCATCTCCGTGAAATCTGCGATGATGTTAATTTCGAAGCCTCCTGCCCTCTTTCTTCAGACAGTTTCAGTTGCGCTGAATCCAATTAAAAGCATCAGCGTAAATAGGAGGCCGGTACCAGACACGGTACACCGTGTTCGCCAGGCATAATAACACCGACTAACAAAAGAAGCAAAAAAGCAAAGTGTAACCCTTACCTTTTATGCCAAAGCACCATTAAAGAAAGGCAGACGAATAAACAGCGGATGTCAAATACTCTTTCCCTCATAGCTGGCATTTACACCTACACAAATAGACACAAAGATGAAATTAGAAAGATGCGCGCGTTACACCACAAGAGACAAAGCGATCCAAATCACCCCCAGAAAAATGCATTAAAGTGCAAATGCAAGACACCATATAAGGGGAAGTACAGTTTTCAGCTTCGTAGAATAAAGCTGTTGCTCTAAATATCTGTACCAGGATAAATTGCTACATTACATATATCTTGGCAATAGTTATTCTTAATGCCTGTCGCTTTGTTGTAAACACAGGGAATTCCATAAGATAACTTTGGAGGATCTTCTCCGTCACCCACCGACGTTATAAAACATCTGCGCACATGTGGATCTGTCGTTTCAGTTGTTTTTTTTCTCTCCCTCACAGTTGTTGCTTAGGGCATTCTCCAACGCATTAATAAATTAATGTCTTACACAGGTGGCAGGAGAAATTTAAAGCAAAGCTACTTAGTTCTGTCTCCCAGTAGCCGAGGTGCTGCTGCCGCCTTACCTGGATGAAGGTCGCCTTTTCCTTATAGTTATCCAAAGAAGATGCCAAAGTTGAACCCAGAAGCGCTGTAGTGCAATAAGCGGCGTTGAGCGCGGTGCCGGCGAAGCCCCGGGGGGGCGTGCGCGGAGCAGTCGGGAGCGAGCCTGGATCAAGTGCCAAGAAATCAGTGAAAGCCCCGCTGCTGTCTGCGCATCGCGGTGCCTCTCTCTCAGACCGCGCCGCTATCTCCGCCTGGATGTCCCCGATCACTGCATCTTTCCCACTCCGTCGTTAAAAAATTCGCGCACCTCAAACCGGCGAAACAAAACTACAAAGAAAAAAAGAAATCCGGGGAAGGGGATACCGGGTCCTAGCGCTGGGCGCGTTTATGTCTGCGCCATGCTACACTAATCTTTAAGTATTGCGCTGGTGCGCGATCGCCGTAGCGGAATAAGCACACTATGTGCTGTTCCATGAAATACCGGCGTGACAGTCTGTGAATTATTAAGGGAGTGAAAATAACTCCCCCCCACCCCCTACTACCACCACCACCTCCATCTAGTGCGTTTTCTGTACAATTGAGTGCAATTCTAGTTACAGCCGGTGTGCTGACTGTTGAGCGCAAACAGAAGATCGCGCGCCAGAAGCCATGAAGAAACACCCATTTGTAATTAAAGATTAAATACGACGTGTATGTAGTTCTGTTTAGGCTAGGATTCTCCGTCATGTAAAAACCATGCGTATTGTACTGTTTCACACTATCTGGCAGTGACAGCTCGTTGTGTTGAGTATGTGAATTATCCACTTGTTATTAATGTTATTGGGGATCCTAGCATGGTATCTTTTATAATAACAGTGTCTGTGTTTTTTCATGTACTGTTTTGAGTGTTCAAAAGCTTTGATGTTATTGGGATACGTTGCAAGTAGCTGAGAGGAGTTCATCGTGGTTAAAATTCATTATGACCAGAGGCACAAATTCAATTGAAATGCAAGGCAACCGCCTGCCAGACAACATCGCGGGATCAGCTCAGTATTGACATACGACCGCAAACTACTGTGCGCCAAAATTTCATACAGGCAAATCAATGTGCATAATGAGAGTCCCTCGCTTAGGTTAGTATATTTCATTCTCCGCTTTCAGAGTTTGTTAGAAACAAAAGATTTGCCGTTACACTCATCAGACAGGAACCACCTTTACTCCCTTCCACACTTTACCTTTAGATCTTAATCAGAAAAGGCATGCAATATCCATTTCATACACCTGGTTTGCACAATCTATTATAGTGGCATTTTTTTATGAACGCTAGACCATAAATAGGCGACGTATGCTAATGAAGGAGTATTTGAAATCTTTTGTGATACGCAAAACCTCAAAATAACCGGGAAAGAAACTAAAATGAAAGGAAAGATGCGAGCGAATCGCTTAGAGGGAGTGAGAACAGGAGCGAGATCACGATTCCGTTTTTTTTTAGCGAAAAATGACGTGGGAATGTTACTTGCAGCCATACAGCATCTGTCATTATCATAAACATTATTATTATTATTATTATCATTATTATGAATTATAACATTTTGGCAAAAACAATGGCGGGCCTCATTAATATTTTATATTATGTTACTTTTTTGTTTTATTTTTTTTCTTTCGACATCTGTACACATTAAGAGTTTGTTTTGAACGTTTTTTTTTTTTTGCACAATGCATTTACAATTTAACGGCTTGTGACTCTCCTCCTTTTTCTTAATGAGATTTAATGGATTTAATTATGTCACTGGCTCACCATTCTGGATTAAAGTCCACATCATTCCAATATGCAATGAAAAAAAAATGAAGCTAGTCTTCCTATTGCGTTTATTCTGAAATTATGTAACACTTCCAATAAACCTCATGATCGTGCTGTAGAGGTATAGAGGGCCCATTAAAGACGGCACTACTCTCAATTCTGTTGACTAAACACTGAAAAAGAAGCATCTATAGCTTGATTGTTAGAGAAGTGTTAGTTGCAAACATCTTTGTGCTCTATGGAGCATCAGAAGTGCTAGTCAGTTATATGTGCAAACTCAATGCTCTGTACTTATAAATAAATAAATCAATTCCCCACAGGATGGGAATGAAGACGGTAGGACAACAATATCTAACAAAGTGTCAGACAGAGAAACATACACACCAGGCATATTCAGCAAAGCTTTGCACGAAAAGCTCCTCCGGATGATATGCTAGGTGTTTATGAGGCTTGGGGACTTGTGACAGGACCAACCCTTACTGTAAAATTCACAGTTACTGTTCCTATTGTAATTTGCGATCGACCTCGTTATAATTTGTCCTGGCACAGCATCCCAGCCCATCCTCTGTGGGATTGTCTCCAGCTTGGCTCACTAATACCCTGTACGAGGCAACTGGTTATGGTAAATGGTTATGATGAATGCTTATGGTAAATGGAGGATATGAATAAAAATGACTTCTGGCTCGTCAGAAAGCCAAAGAAGATCACATTTCGATCTCGTGCCTCAGAGCTCGGACCCGCTGGCTGTCAAACACGGCGTTCTGGCCCATTGCCGTGTATCCGATCCCTGCAGGCACCCTGAGCTTCTCCGCTTCTCCTTCGTGTTTCTCTTGGTTAGGCTACAACGCTTTGCCTCCGCCTCTGGCCAGCTGGCCGGTCCTGCACCCCAAGGGCCATCCAGGCATCTCTCATTCCATTCTGTTTTCCACTGATTACACCTCATGCTATCCCCAGCCCTTCTAATCGAATCGTGGCCTCGTTGGACCGGTGCCGCCGCAAATCTGTGTCTTTCTTTATATTTTTCCGTTTCACGCCGTCGAGGCTGATTTTCCCGCACATCGCAGAGCTACACGGACACCTTAGTGATCAGGGCAAGGAAGGGAAAAAAAAGTATCTGAGAGGGGAGAAAAAAGCAGGATTATTTATATTAGGATTCATCTTCTGCATCTGCTGCTGATTGGATGTTGCAAAGCGTGGTCTCCACAGTATTTGAACAGACATTAATCTGCATTCATTCTCAAGGCTAACAGAGAAAGTCAGGTGTAAAGGCAGAGTATCTATGTTGAATTGACCATGTGTGTGGCTAAGTGGGCTTCGCCTCTGTGCCTGTGACCACATGGTTGCCAGTTTGAGCCCATTCTCCCCACGTCTGTGGGTCCTTGAGCAAGGCCCTTAACCCCCGGCCCCCTGGATGCCGCTATGGCCAGCTGCCCTTTGAGAGAGCAAGCTGGGGGAGGTGCGAAGAGAATTTCCCCATGGGGATCAATAAAGTATCAATTGTTATTAAATGTCATATACTCATGTGACATGACGCTAAAATTAGATTGCATAGTCCTGGAATCTCAATAAGTGCGTTTCCTAAATTTCTTGGAAGTATGCAATACCCTGGAAATCCAACTGGAAAACCAAGTTGGGGGGGGGGGGGGGGGGGTTGTGGG
>JAODJW010000014.1:350245-362211 GCA_026777045.1 Hyperopisus bebe | reverse complement strand
ATTGACTTTATGAACATGATAACTCAAAAAGCATTTGATGGATTTTATTACCACTTTACAAAAACATTATATGGATGAAGATATATACCTGGTTTATTTTGAGAAAAATTGCAGCAAAATTGAAGCAGCACCACTTAGTGGTAGAGTTTGTAGGTGGGCTAGAGATTATAGAGGTTGGGGGATGTGGGAGGATCACGAATTAGATGGGGGGGGGGTAATGGGGCTGTCTGTGGAGTACATTGTTGTGATTTCGACAGGATCTAGTCGCCTTTTTTCTATCCTTGGTGCACAATGTCAAAGAAGAAATGGTGGTCACGGCTCATATGACCATGAATTACTAAAATGCCAACAATTCCATAGTTTGTCTGAAGCATGCGGCCACCTTTGCAAGTGCCTATTTGAGTTCATGTTCAAGGTACTGTGAAGCAGGTTGCAATGTGGGTCCCACAGACCTTCTAGTAGTTGTCTACAACTGGCAACTTTCACAGAATGCAGGCTGCCACTCGGCATCCCCGGCTCTGTGAAGCCATTTTATAGATGCATCCATGTCCTCTTCTATTTCCCATAGGCAGCTGCAGACCAGCCAAAACCCTCCTCACACTCCCGCTCCACCGGTGGGCTATGTATCCGGTGCCCTAGCTTCCGACCTGGAGAGCGACGTCCTGGATGAGGACGAGGAGGATGAGGACGAGGAAGAGGAGGAAGAGGAGGATGAGGCAGAGCGCAATGGCTATGAGCTGTCCAGCCGACTCTGCGGCATTGACCCTGGGCTCAGTGTGAACCACCTGGATGGCTCCTTCACAGGTGAGTCAGTCACAGGTGATCCTAAATACGCCTGGACAACTCCTTCACAGATGAATCATAGATAGACCTAGATCTACCTGGACAGTCCATCACATGTAATTGTAAGCCTAATTCATTACAGATGTTCCGCGGGGTACGAGTGGGTTACGTTCCGATAAACCTATGGTATGGTGAAAATATCATATGGCAAAAATGCATTTCAATACAGTACACCTAACCTAACAAACATCATAGCCTTGCCTAGCAAACCTTGAACATGCTTAGAACATGTACATTAGCCTACAGCTGGGCAATATCATTAACACAAAGCCTATTTTATAATCAGGTATTGAATATCTCATGTAATTTATTAAATAATGTACTGAAAGTGAAAAATAGAATGGAATTGGAATGCCCGTCGTGAAGTTGAAATATCCTAACACGTACCATCGTAACCTGGGGAATGTCTGTATATACTTTGCTGCTCAGGCAGACCTAGCGCTGTTCGCCACCACACTGCTTGAGCTTTGAATTTTCGTTTCACCTCCAATAGTAGCCATTATTGACTGAGCCCATTGCAATGAACTAGTCATTTTAAATCCAGCAGTCACTTACACTACATATGATGTTCTGCTTGTGGAAAATTCACGTTATTAGGCTTCAGTTATTTTTCTGCAACCGTGTCTCACCATGGAGTTGTATTTTTTCTCATTCCTCTAGCATGTTAAATGTGGCTGGTTTATAATAAGTACTGTCAAAAGGAGATGGAACTGAGCATGAATTTTGAGAAGGCAAAGCAGTCAAAGGCTGAGAGGGAGTGAAGGAGAGTGGGGGAGGGAGGAAGAAAGAATGAAAAGCAGGGAAAGCGAGGGAGGGAGAGCGAGGCAGAAGGAAAGGGAGGGGGAGAGAGAGGAAGGGGAGAGAGAGAGGGAGAGAAGGAGAGGCAGGGAAAGCGAGGGAGGGAGAGAGGGGGGGAGGAATGGGAGAGAGAGAAGGAGAGGCAAGGAGGGAGGAAGAGGGAATGAACGGCAGGGAAAGCGAGGGAGGGAGAGGGAGGCAGAAGGAAAGGGAGGGAGAGAGGAAGGGAGAGGGAGAGAGAAGGAGAGGCAGGGAAAGCGAGGGACAGAGTGGTAAGGAATGGAAGGGAGAGAATGAGGGGGCAGCAAAAGATAGCAAGAGGAACACAGAGGGAAATGAAGTGAAGGAGGGAAAGGGAGAGAGGGAAGATAAAGTAGGCAGAGGAATGCTGGGGGGAAGAGAGGGAGGGAAAGGGAGTGATAGAGGAAAAGGGAGGAGAAGCAAAGGCAGGAACCGAGGATGGGAGAGAGACAGGAGAAGATAGCAAGAAAATCAAGAAAGGGGAGAGAGAGGGAGGGAAAGAGCCTGGGATAGGGAGGAGAAGAAGGGAAAGATGGCAAGTGAAATACAGGGAGGAAGAGAGGGAGGGAAACAGGGAAACAGAGCGAGGGAATAAGAGAGAGGGAGAGAGCCATCGTTTCACAGATTCCTGAATGGTCTCTTTGGCTGACTTCTATGTACCGATACACTCCTTGTGGGCACAGATCATGCAGATGGTCTGCTGGAGGACAGTGCCTAAACACATCAAACCTGCCTGAAAAGAAACTCACCCTATGTGTTCCGGCATTCTATGCCATTATGACATGGTGCCAAACACGCTGCTCTGGACCCGGCATTGTGTTTGCGTGTGTATCTATAAGTCTTACGCAGACCAGGTGGTAGATTCAGCTAATCTGCTAAATGTAAATGAATGCTGCTGCTGTGGCTGTTATTGTTGTTTTTCCAAAGATGGCCGCTTTCCTGATTAGATTTCCATATTAATTAGTTTTGCCAAAGTGCTAATTGTCAGCCCGTTTGTACTGATGTTAAGAGGGCACCCTTTCTTATTGCCCCCCCCCCCCCCCCACAGGGAAAGGTTTCGCACATCACCCACAACCAGGCAGTCCCCCCCTTGTAGATGGCACTATGATGGGATCCCGCAGTCTTGGCCACCAGAGGGCGCCACAGTATGCCCTGAAAAACAGAGCTGGGCGGCCGGAGTATTGTGGAACCGAACCACACCGACGGGACATGGGTGCAGGCGGTAAGGGCTACAGGACAGGCTCTATTATTGGCTGGTCTAGGTCACATACTGAAGGTATCGGTCTGTAGGTCCATTGCTAGTTCCTCACTGCATGTGTCACCTAACAGGGTGGAGAATTTTTCAATTCAATTCAGTTTATTTTTATATAGCGCCTTTCACAACAGAGTCACCCCAAGGCACTAGACAAGAGTGTGTGGCAAACCATTATTACATTATTTATACAAAACGGTGCCCATGGATAAAAGGAAGGTGGAAAGAAAGCGAGATAGAAGAGAACATAGGAGAGGAACCAAAAACTCCTAAGTAGGTAGAAAAAAACCTTTGGGGGCCCATGGCTGCCCAACCCCCCCCAGGCGTGCTAACATTATAGAAAACAGTGAGGACAGAGCCTGCTTTAACAATAGCCAGGTGTGAGCTATGGTCTCAGTTAGAGTCTGTCAGTGAGCCAGGTCTCAGTGACAGTTTGTCAGTGAGCCAGGTCTCAGTCAGGGTCTGTGTGAGTCAGCCGATCGTTTGCCGCACCCATGATGTCACAGCTTATAGGCCACAATTTTAACCCAATCACACTGCTAAACTGCACCCCCCTGAGAAACTACCACGATGACTTCATCCCATTGCCTGACAGTCTACTCCCTCCCCTAACCCTGTTTTAGTCACAACCACTCCTTGTTTAGCAACCGAGATCCTTTCCAACAACCAGGACGATAAGTGAAATGATTGCTAAGTAAAAATCACGGTAGCCTAGACATGACCACAAGTGTGCTTGTGACTTTAAGTCATAAGTACTAAGTATCTTTTATTCTGCATGAAGTGAACATTTTAACAACATTTTGTACATTCTGCTTCAATAATCTCGCTCACTCCAGTGTGTGTTGTTGTCAGACTTCCAAATTTATTGTCGTAAATGTGCGTATCCATCAGAAGATTCATTTTTTATTAGTCGTATTTGCAAATCACTGTAGTTACTAATGGTTAAGTGGTTATATGTGTAAAGCTGACTTTAGTCCCCAATTTCACAGATGAAAGTCTTCATCCATACTGCCCGCCTGGCTTCCTGGGTCCTGCCAGCTCTGTGAGCCGAGGACCGCGCCAACGCGCCGGCCCAGATGCCTTAGGGGCGGGCCTCCAGGGAGCCAATGAGGAGCTTCAGCACTTCCGGGATCTCTGTGAGTCAGAAGTTACTTTTTCGGTGTTTAACTAACACCAGTATCCATTATGAAAGTTTAGCCCATCCATCTGTGCATCGCACCCTCCACTTGAAAGTCAACTGCATTTTTTTTGGGTCACTCGCGCTCCCACATGTCGTCAGATGCGTTACGAGCCCGGTGCATTCAAGGATGAAGCCCCAAATGAATCCAAATGAGCTCCACATGATTTGTTTAGCTCAGATGCTTTACTCTCAGTTTGAAAATTCCATACATCATGACAGTTCTAGTGCTGGGCTGCATTTCCCAGAACCTCCTTATTGATACAATCATTTCAACTTCACAGAGAGAGGATTCCATATGTTGAACTTTGGACAGGTTATGTCCCCTGGCTAAGCTTCTGATGTCTTAAGATCCTAGCAATGCCCCTGCATGTAATGTAGCTTTCTATATTCAAATTAAATTCCTTAACCCTGAATGGAAAATGTTATCTTTCCACTCCACTGACCACTCCAAATGCATAATCTGTGTTGGATGCTTAATTTTGCTATCATTTGTGAGTGTACATGTGTCCTGTGATGGACAGGCATCCCATCCTATGTTCTATGCCTTGTGCTCTGTGCTGCATGGTTAACTTCCACGCTCACCTACGTTTATATTAATTTATGTGAATTGTAAATATTAGTGGTTCCAGCACAGAGCCCTGAGGAACACCGCTGCTTAATAAAGATACCCAGAGGTTATGCCTCTGAAAGCTCTTTTATTTGATATTCATTAGTGCCTGTTTAATACAAGTACAGTATCCTGGATACCTTTCTGGAGAACAATAAATATATCTTGCTTTTTGACAGTCTCTCTTGTCGTCTGTCCCATAGAGTGGCACCACGGCAATAACACCAACCAAATCGTCACTGCCAGGACTTCTTGTCGCAAGAGGGAACTCTGGCAATCAGCTTATTGATGGAACACTGACTGAAGACATAAAGGAGGAAATGAATGACAAGAACTGGGCAACCCAGTAAAGGGAGGTGTGTGGCAACTGCACATGCCATGTAAAGACACACGGACACACCACTCACGACATGAACTAAATGTTATTTATCTGTCCTCCTTATGGGAACTCCTGGTCCTATTGGGAGAAGTCAATCTGTAAAGGGAATTCTGTAAACAAGGAAAACGAAGAGGGGAAAGATCTGCCATTGTCCCTTGAGGACAGAAGAGATTTTGTTTCTGTAAATATTTTTTAATTTGTTGTTGCATCGCTATGCAAGCAAGTCTCCCTTTTTTAACACGCAATTTTGTTTCTGAATGGTTATTTGTACTGTGTAACCTGTTGATGGGCCGTGGTGAAACACTCCTGTACTTTATGTTTCTGTTCTTAATTTAATTATGGAAAATTTATTATTATCATAATTATTATGAACAACACGATGGATCAATGTCGTTATTTTGCACGATTGTTTTTTGGTGATAAGCACAAACAGCCCGCGGACATGAGGAGGCTGAGGGCCATTGGAGGAGGAAGAGTTAGACTGAGAGATGCATGCAGAGGACCTCCATGAGGTAAAAAATGATGGCAGGAATTGACCTCCAGGGGGGCAGAAGGAGGAGGTGCTGGTGGCTCCCATCATCTAGAAGTGGGGGAGAAAAGCCCACAGTGATTGTTTTGGATGTGGTGGGAGGGGCAATATTTTTTTCACAGCTGCTTATTTTACAGACGCCTGAACGAGAGATTTAATCTGTACTTAAAATAAATATGCTGGTGAACAGGGGTGATTATAGGATTTTTTAAAGGGGGGGGGGGCATAATTCATATAGTGGGGACAACCTTATCATTAGCCAATAACATGGTTTGAACTGATGAGTGACAGAGGAGGCTGCATTCCGGGGGCCAATCAGCTTTCAGCTTGGGCCAAGAGGCACCGCCGCTTTACACGCCCCTGTTGGTGAAGCGCTTTTAAGTGAGTTCACATAGAGATAAACGTGTGAAAGAGATGTATGGTGACAAAGGGAAGATGCTTTGACTATTTTGTCATGTTCCAAGGAAGAAAAGGAATCATGTTGATGGGGGGGGGGGCACACTGATCTCTTAAATTGTAACCATGGCAATACATTTAAAAAAAAAAGAAAAATCCAGGCTTGTTATCAGATAGTCAGGAATGAGTCGCATTGTTGTTCTGGTGATTGGAGGATGGGGGTGGTGCTCAGGGGCTCCTCCCACTGGTGGACCAGGGGACTGGCAGGTGCATCCAGGGGGAACTGGGCTCCTCACGTTTATCAACCCCAGCCTGAACTTCACCACTTCACTGTAAGCTTGTACCTTTATATTTGTGTTTACCCCCCTCCCCATACCCACTGCCTGACCCACCCCCCACCCATACCATGTCCTGCCTCGGGAGATACAGGCAATTGCAGTATGAACATTTTTCAACCTACAATGCAAATAAACGTATGTGTGAAACCCAACATGACCATCCGTCTCTGTGGCATGGCTTCGAATCGTGGACTCCGCCCCTCACGTTAAGCGAGGGCCACTCATGGCGCTCCTTCCTGAATGGTACCGGCCACAGCCATGCTTCCTATTCCTGATTGGCCGCCTATGCAGTCCCTGTCACATCCCATCATCCGGACTAGAAATGATATCCGTGTTCCATGCAGTTCTGTCCAGAATGATGCATGGAGACGAATAGAGGCAACCAGGTTTATTAGGGATTAAGCAAGGGGAAGTTGTGAGCCGTATCCAAGTCGTTGCCAGAAACCAGAAGCCAGGAACCAAAACGTGATCCGGTGTCATCGTCGAGAGAAGGGATGCTGAGGGTCGAGAAGCCAGAGGGTCAAGCTGGAGACATGGAGGACGAACACTGGGAAATTCAAGAGGTACTTCACGGGGAGGGCGGACGGGCAGGAGGGCAGGCAGGAGTCGGGGAAGGAGCGGGCAGGGCCAGGAAGACAGAACACAACTGGGGAGACAACAAAAAGTTAGAGTACTCAGTATGTGCATAGCGACAATACCTCGCACCCGACTAATGTCAGTGCGAGGCTTAAGTATGGTGGTTTGTATTGGTTCCTGACGATTGTTGCCAATCACGTCAGGTGGGAGCGACAGAATCCCCCCCTTGACGGCCGCCTCCTGGAGGCCGAGGACGGCCGTGAGGCCTTGGGTCAGGGCGGTCCGGATGCGACCTATAGAACTGGAGGATGAGAGATGGGTCCAGTTGTGGGTATACTCTGCGCAAGGGAGAAACCGAGACCACTCGCGGGGTTGCGAGCCACACATGATCTGGAGCATCTTTCCCACCTCTTGGTTGGTTCGCTCAGTCTGACCGTTAGACTGTGGGTGGTAGGCTGAGGAGAGACTGAATGAAATGTTTAATCGGGAGCACATGGCTCTGAACACCCTGGACATAAACTGGGGTCCCCGGTCTGAGACTGTCTCTTCAGGTAAACCATAATAACGAAAGACTCCTTGTAACAATAAGTCAGCTAGCTTTAAGGAGGACGGAAGCTTGAGTAACGATATTAGACGACACATCTTTGAAAAGCAATCAACAAGGGTTAGAATGGTAATGTTTCCTCTGGAGAGGGGCAGGTCCGTGATGAAGTCCAATGCTATATGCGACTAAAGACGGTTGGGACCTGGTAATGGCTAAAGACCCAAGGGCGAGCCAGTGATGGTCTTTTTCTGGGCACACAGTAGACAAGACAGCACATACCTTTCGGTCTCCCTGCGCCACCCCGGCCACCAGTAGTGCTTTTCAAGGAGGCAAGCAGTGACTTTGACCCCAGGATGCTCAGACCCTAGGGAGGTCTGCACCCATTGAAGGACTTCGTTGTGCAGCTGGGAGGGCACGAAGGTCTTCTCTGGGGGACATTTGGGAGGCGGGGGAGTGTTCCAATTATATTCAAGGAGGTGCTGCTCTAGGTCCCAGGTAACTGCATTCAAGAAACAAGAAGTGGGTAGAATGTGAGACACTGGGTTGGGGTTCCTCCACGATGGGAAGCAGTGAGAAAGGGCATCCGCTTTGACATTCTTGGCCCCAGGGAGGTAGGTGACCTGAAAGTTAAACCGGGTGAAGAACAGAGCCCAGTGTGCCTGTCAGGCATTCAGACGTTTAGCCTCACACAGATACTGCAAATTGCGGTGGTCGGTCAGCACCTGGAAGGGGTACATTGCCCCTTCCAACCAGTGCCTCCATTCCTCGAGAGCTTGCTTTATAGCTAACAATTCTCGATTACCCACATCGTAGTTACGTTCTGCATCTGTCAACTTCTTTGATGAGGCTTACCTGAGCCGGGATCCTTTTGGGTTAGCACTGCTGCTATGCCCACCTCAGATGCATCCACCTCTAACCTAGAACGGCAGCTGGGGGTCACGTTGTTGAAGCGTCACCTCAGATCCTCAAAGGTGTGCATCTCCCCTGGGGTCCACTTCAGCTTCTTAACCCCTCCTTGGATCAGGTCCGTGAGGGGAGCTGCCACAGAGCTGAAACTTTGGATGAACCGTCTATAGAAGTTTGCAAAACCTAGGAACCTCTGAAGATCTTTGATGGTTTTGGCCTGGGGCCAATCTTGAACGGCCGAGACCTTGTATGGATCCATGGCCACCCCTCCGGGGGAGATCAGGTAACCGAGGAACTTAATTGTGCTGCAATGGAACTCACACTTCTCACCATTTACATAGAGTTGATGTTCTTGTAGCCGTTGCAGTACCAGTTTGACATAACCCACGTGTAGGTCCTCTATATCTGAATAAATCAAGATATCATCAATATAAGCAATAACAAAATAATGCAACATATCCCGAAACACTTCATTAATGAAGGACTGGGACACAGAGGGACTGTTAGCAAGCCCATATGGCATCACCAGATACTCATATTGACCCATAGTGGTGATAAATGCCGCCTTGCATTCATCTCCTTTTTTAATCCTAATTAGGTTATAGGCGCTTCTTAGGTCTAGGTTTGAAAAAACCCAGGCTGAGCAAAGTTGTTTCAAGGCTGAGGGGATTAACGGAAGAGGTTCTGTACATTTTATAGTGATCTTATTTAGCCCTTGATAGTCAATGCAGGGTCATAAGCCTCCATCTTTCTTGGACACAAAAAAGAACCCAGAAGCAAATGGGGAGATGGAGGGGCGAATGATCCCCTGTTTCAGGGACTCCTGGACATATGTTTTCATGGCCTCTTCGGGTCGAGAGAAGGAGAAGAGACGTCCACAGGGTATAACAGCACCCCCTATAAGATCGATGGCACAATCGGATGGATGATGAGGCGGGAGACCATAGGCTTGTGCTTTACTAAAGACATCTTGAAAATTACTGTAAGGTTCGGGAATACCTGAAAGATCCTCGGGTAGGGGGCTCTTAATGGAGGAGACTCGGCAGGGCAGGGAAAGAAACTCCAGAAAACATTCAGATGACCATTCTTGAATATCTCCGGTTTCTGGCAGTTGTGGCCAATCACGTGAGGCGGGCGTGACACATGCGCTCCTCTGTTAGTGAACGGATTCAACCGGAAAGATGGTGGCCATTAGCACTGCATCGTTTGTGTAACTCCAGCCGTTTAAATGTGACGCATGAGCAGATGCAGGCCACTTTTAAACCTCAAGGCAGAAGAGTGTTTGTTTTCTGGCTAATGCTTATTGCTAATTAGCCCTTGAGTGAATTTATAGCTCAGCTTAATGTAAATGCATTCAGCGTAGTCTAGCATGTGGATCTGTAATACACACACACACACACACACACAATCCATGTATTCCTATCTATATGGGGACTCTCCCCTCATTCCTATAGGCATAACCCTAATCCTAACAATGACAACTTTAACCCATTCCCAGCCCTAACCCTAACCCTAACCTAAGCATTTTTAGTTTTTTGATTGCATTCACAGATCTTTGTGGGGACCTGAGAAATGTCAGAATAACAGGTTTTTATCACATTATGGGGGAAATTTGGCCCCCTCAATGTAATATAAACATAAACCACACACATGAACATCTAATTACCTGGCAGATTTATCCAGACTCATTTACAGTGCTCACAATATGTACTTATAATCCTTCAAGCTGATATCCAGAAAACTGAAACCATAACTACAGTGTCTCCCTGCAGTGCGAAGATTCAGCCCTGGTCTGAACCATCGCATCCCCATGGCTAATTTGTGGCAAAGCAGGCAGCCAGCAGTATTATTATCTACAAGAAAGATTAATATTGGGTTGTATAATATCGTACAATATGAGAAAAGTATCAAATCGGAGCTGGATAGCTTTCCCGGAATACAACGATCAGCTGAAATAATGTGTAATATTATCTATGGATGACATCGCCCTCCCATTTAATTAATTAAAGGGGAGGGGCTAATTAATTGGGGAGGATTTTTTCTGAGTTGAATAATGTGCTGATAATGGTTTTTAAAGGGACTCTCTCCTGTGTCCACAGCCTGAAGGCTGAGTCCATCTTCATCACCTCCTAATCACTCTGCCCTTGCTCAGTGCGACCTCGTTAATGAGGAACCGCCCTGAGAAACAGGGCGTGGCCCTTCTGAATTAATTACCCCATTAATTGGATGTGCCGTATGTGTGCCTGATAGGGGTTTGGACATGGGCCTTCCAGCTGTTGTGACATTAACCTTTTGGACTGAGATACTTAGAGAAAAAACCAGAGAAAAAGCAGAACTTGAGGCTGGGAACTAAGATTTCTGCTTCATTTTTCACCCCAACGGTGTTTTTTTTTTTTGATGTGACGTGACGTTACCCTCCATCTATAGCAGCCAATGGGGAATTAGACGCACCCTTAAATACATGTCATTTTCTTATCTGTAGCTTCTGATTGGGCTCCTAGTAATTGCCTACCCAGTAATTGCCATCCAATCGGAAGCCCAAACCTGTGATTGACAGGTTTTCAACCAGGCCCTTGACTTTGGTGAAAAGCCCAGCTGTCTATGAAGGACTCTTTTTGTGTCCATTTGGCAAAATAAATAATAAATAAACAAGGCGGAAACTTCAAGTGTGAAAGATCAGACGGGGAAAAAAGGACCAGGCAGATGGGTGAAACCGCACACTGTGCTGACACTCGCACGGGGGTCTGCGGGGACCCCGCCCGGATACACATGCATCTAACTGTCTTGTGCCGTTTTTGTCCTGCGTGCTATAGCATAGCTATTAGACTCTGCCTGCATCCTGGGGAAAATTAGCAGCCCCCCACTCTTACCACCATGAGTGGGGTGTGGAAATCCTACCAGATAACCCATATCCAGCTGCAGCTTTAGTGAGTATCACAGTGGAGCTTAATTACTGTTATTTAAAAGAGTAGGCAAGGCTCAAGGGATTCTGGGAGCCACAATGAGCTCCTCCGATGGTTTAGCAGATGCAAAAAACTGACATAAGTTCCCTGCACACCTCAGGGCATAAGTGGAAGACAATTGTTTTTTTGTTGTTTTTTTTTCTTTTGTACTTTTAGTTCATGATAAATTGCTTCCCTGGTTAAGCACTTACATTCCCATGCATCGGTAAATGTAATTGCCTTTATGTTGTAGCTGGTCGTAAAGGTTCTTAAACCAGCATTAACAAAAGGTTAATGATGGAACTTTGTTTGCTGGGAATCTCGCGCAGCTGTCTAAGACTATGGGACCGCACCCACCCAGGACAAAAGATGGAGTCAGAAGTGAGAGCCTGCATGGGGGAGAGTGACAGCCATTCCTTGGGGGTGAGAAACTGGAGATAGCACAGAGACAGAAAGGGATGCGGCAGATGACGATTAGGGCTGATTTCTCCTTTTTTTCTTGCGCTTAATTGAGTCAGGCGACAGAGAGGCGCCACTAGCAGGCGGCCTGATCCTCGGCCGCAGCGTTTAATCGCGCCAGAACGCAGTGGGAGTGAAGAGTGCTGGGAAATGTTTAATCTTCCCGAGCTGCCGTTTAATTGTGTGGGTTGTAGAG
>JAODJW010000014.1:295741-307641 GCA_026777045.1 Hyperopisus bebe | reverse complement strand
CAGCCTCTGATAGAAGGTGGGATCTGACAGAGGGAGCTCACATGACTGTCAGAGAGGCCGACTAAAGAAGGGGGGGGGGGGTGGGCTTTTATCATGCCCTCTGTTCTGCCAACGTGAGAGCCCCCCCCCTCCTCTTAGACCCACCCAAACCCCCCAGGGCCTGCAGGAGTAGTTTGCCCTTACTCTGTCCTCACACTGCCTTTGTTATCCTGCTGCCTCTCTCTCCCGTCATATATACAGTGTTCGCAGTCCAGCTATTCCCCAGGACTCCGCCATGACCGCTCCAGACCAGCGGCTTCACTTTTTCAGTGAATATTTCCCTTTGCTCAGGAGTCTCCTGGCACTTTTCCACTGGCGTAAAGGAACCAAGCTGTTCCCGACCCATACCTCGAAGAGAGACTAGTTACCGCGCGGTTACAGTACGATTCCAGTTCCTTTTGGTTTTCCACTGCAGAAAACCACGGTAAAGGCGTGGCCGGATTTGAAGAGCGACAGTGACGGAAAACCAATAAGACGCTTGATTACTGTTCACATTGTGTACGTCATGATTTACTATGTGCTAATTTCCATTAGCATGTCTGTGAAAATCGCCATCTTATGCATCAAACTATAGTAGAATTAGCATTTGCTTGCATAAATTTACTTTACAAATCCATTCCGTTCAGCTGTTTAGTAAATTCTTAAGTAGGTGGTTGGAAATGTTCATGTTCTGAGTTATCGGGAATGGATTACAATGTGCAATAGCACTAATAATGAATCATTTTTAGAATATACGCTTTTTCCTTCAGATAATCCATGCACAGAACACCGGTATTGCCATGCATTCTGACCAATCAGATGGCGGTGATGCAACCAGCTCGGTTTACGTACACTTTCTGCCCTGCGTGTAAGCAGGACCATGTCAGCATGGGCACGACTTGCATACTTTACAATGGAAAACTGTCAGTTCGCGGTACATGGTTAGGTTTTTGGTGGCAGTGGGAAAGCACCATCTGTCTCTGTGCACCTTACCGCAGTGAACAGGAAAGAGACAATATCCAGAGATTATAATCAGGAAGGATGGGGGGGTAGAAGGGCAGGGACAGAGGGAAAACGGAGAGGGGACAGAGGCAGAGATGGAAGGAAGCTGGAGAAAAAAGACAGGAACAGGACAGGTGATGGAAGAAAAGGGGGAAGAGAAATAAAGAGAAAAAGAGAAAAAGGGAAAGAGAGGAATAGACCCAACATAAAAGGACATAAAACAAGGTTAAAAAAAAGAGAAAAGGAGAGAATGAGAAGTAAAAAAAAAAAAATACAGAGAGAGATTGCTGCTCAAAACAAGGGCTCAAATCCCTTATTAATTCTTAATAAGAAAAGCTAATAATGCTGCCCCCACTCCTGAAAAGTGAGATTCTGGGGGTAAAAAGGCAATAAAGAAGGAAGCCCAGCTGAGATACTATAATGCACAGATTTATATCACCTGGAGAGCTCTGGGGAGAGCTAAGCTGCATGCATGGGGCTCGCTGGGTGCTTTATAGGTGCTGGATGCTCCCACTGACACAGAAGACATTCCCATGGTGATTTAGAGCCTGCCCTCCCCCAGCCTGCAGCCTGACCCATGCCCTGGTGGGGAAATTTAAGGCTACAATATGCCCAGGTTGGACAGCCTCCAAATATGTGCAGAATTTACAACACGGGACCTCCCCATCCCCCCAAGGTTTTTATAACAGAGTTTATGTTTTGTGCAGGCGGGAGACAGCGCACCTCCTGTGGGTTTGTCCCCCCCTGGGCGAAACCGTCACATACATGCTGGCAGGAGACACGGATACACGACACCTGTCACAGCGGAACGACACGCATGTGCCACGGTGCTTTTACGACGCAGTCAATCACGCGGCGAGAGTATGGGCAGACACCTGCTTTCTGCTGCTCTTTGCCTTCTACCGACAGCCCGCCTGGGCTGGAGGGCATCCCATTTGTGGGGGGGGGGGGACAGGGGATGAATATGAGACAAAGGTACACACCCATAAATGGCTCCAAACTATTAGAGTCACGGTTAATGAAACACACGCAAAGCAAGCGTTCGCTAACTTGTTCATACCTCAGACCACCTGCGCAACTACATAAAACTGTGTGTGTGTGTGTGTGTGTGTGTGTGTGTGTGACACTACAGGGCCCTCAGCAGCTCCAGCTCCCAGTGCCCCCCCCCCCATCACCCTGTACACTGTAGCCTTGGCAGGGTCTGCGCACGTGCCGATGCGCATGGAGAATGAATACTTCCTCATGCCAGCACAAGCGGCAGATCCTTTATGCCCCCTGCCAGCTGTAGAGTGGGTGAAATGCCGCCTTAGAGAAGATCTGGGATAGACTACCTTTGGGGGCGGGGGGATGCTGGTAGGACCTGAAAGACACAAACAGCCCCCACCATGCCTGCTCCTTTGCTTGCTTTAGTTTAGATGCAGGCCAAATACAAACAGGACAAGGCTCAGCTTGTGGCTTCTTTGGCAATAAATACCAAGTTTCAGTACATCACTGCCCCAAACACACTGGGTCATGCCAGGACATTAAAAAACTGAAAAATTAAAAAGTTGCTTCCACAAGACTTGGGACTTCAGAACTTACATCTGAGTTATTGTGGGCCAAAGCAGAACACACCAAGTAATGGTCGCAGTAGGAATGTGGCCTGACAGGCTCCTCCCCCTGGGTTTGATGACAGGCTCCTCCCCCTATGTTTGATAACAGGCTCCTCCCCCACTGATGGTAGGTTCTCCATATGTAGGTAACCTTTCCTCCACATGCGCAAGCAGAGCAGTGGCAGCCGACCCGCTAGCTGGCCCAATCCCACCCACACAGAACCACGGAGGAGTACAGAGATCTGGATGGGCTTCCTAACCAAAACACGGACTCCGCAGGAGTAGTGAAAACTCAGAGAAAACACAATGTCACATTTGTTAGACGGCTGACATGTTTAGCCAGTTTGCCGCCCGTCACGGGACCGGTGGGGAAAAAGATCCGTCCTGTCAGCCCTCCATCCAGATGGGGTCCAGTAACTAGTGATCCTTCCTGTCTCTTTCTCAAAGGAAACCCAATTCCAAAACTTCAGGTTCTTTTCACAAAATTCCAGGCACACACCCTTTCCCCCAAGAGGCCCCTCCCTCACCACCCCACCCCCTTACTTCCACTCTGTCAATCTTTCTCAAAGGTGCTTTTCTTCCCTCTGGCTCCCCCGAGAGGATGGCACCCCCACCCCTAGCAAAGAGGCACATCTAATGTTCCTGTATCATTGCTTTACATGCTGCTACCGAATACCCCTCAGAGTTATTATACGGCAGTAATATAGGATGCTCCAAAAGTCTAAAAGTCTTTAAGCTATAAAAACTTCCCTGGTATGAATGCCACAAACTTACCAAAAAACATTTTTTTTTTTTGCTTGTTCAGTGTTATGAATTTGGACTAATACTCTGTCTGAAGATGCCAACCATGGAACAAGACATGAACCACGTTTTCTGGTTTATGTGGACACCTGACCTGTCTCTATTAGACCTTTTCTTGTGAGATCATGTCCAAACCCTCATGCATGCATCAAACCTCATTCTCTGGATGATCTTCAAGCCAGGATTACAACCTCCATCCATTCAGTTACTAAGCAGCAATTGGTGAAAGTTTTTACGAAGTTGAGAAAAACCCTTTTCTCACACAATGCAGAGCACAAGATGGTGGTTATGTTAACATTGATTATGAATAATAATAATTTAATCAAATAATAATAATAATAATAATAATAATAATTTAATCAAACTTTCAAATGTTGTTCTTTGTATGTTTGTAGCATTCATTCTTGGAGTGAGGCTGCATAAGCCTTTCAGGATGCTCTATATTAGTATTAGTATTCTGCTTTACTCACTGTTACTCTCACATTCATACTCTTAGAATATTTTTATAAGGAAGAGAGGGAGTCTGGGGCCTCTGCTAAAAATCTTGTTTAATAAGATTTTAAACTCCCCACCTCCCTGGTTGACAGCTTATATTGTAGGCCCCCCAGAGGCCTCTACACATACTAATGTGCATATAGTGACAGAAATATTAGTAATAGTTAGTTATTATTAGTAACAGTCCATCCATCCAATTTTGTCCTCTTCATGGTCACAGGGGTCCAGAGCTTATCCCAGAGGCTAGGGTCACAAGACAGGGAATAACCCAAGATGGGGCCCCAACCCACCACAGGACACACTCACACACCATTCACACGTACGGACAATTCGGTATCTCCAATTGCCTGCGGGGGGGAAACCCAAGTACCTGAAGGAAACCCCATAACAATACAAGGAAAACACACAAACTTCACACACACATGTGTGAGGCAACAGTGCTAAGCACTGCACCAGTATTCTGCCCATCCAACCCAGAGCAAAATATCCCAGCCCTGATGAATAGGAGTCTAGCCACCATGCCATTTCCTGAAATGTACACAAGCTATTCTTATTCTATTTTATAAAAATCGGTGACTGCTATGGAAAAACTAAAAATGCAAAGACTCTTGTATTTTGCTTGGTTACTTATGATTATGGTTAGGGCTGGGTGGGGGTTAAGGTTGTCATAGTTAGCGTTAGCATTTTTCCCATGGAAGTGAATGGGCGGGCCCCTTAAGGATAGGCATACCTGACATGTGCATGTGTGTGTGCGTGTGTGTGTGTATGTTAGCAACACGCCCAGGAAATGTTAACACATCGTACCGCTAGAATGAGAAGCTGTAAATCTGGCCAGAATGGAAAGCATGTTTATTCTCAACGGTAAAATGGGAAAGGTCACCCGGACACTTTGCAGAAGGGCAGCGGTTTACTTTGACTTTGATGAGCACGTGCGTAACCGTGGCTACGTGACCAGGGTGCTGGAGAGACCTTTGCTCACACGTGTTTCCACGCATTTCTGCAGTCGCAGTTAAATAATCAGCACTAATAATGCAAAATGAAATCAATGCATGAGCTGCTCATCTTAGACCTCTTTTTTAAAGACCTCAGACCAGCAGGCTATGGGTTTAAATCTCATGTACCCACTGTCCATACGGGACAGATTGAAAATGAGCCCCATTAAATGGATGTAGGACCGGAGTTCATGCCAGAAACTTCCGGAAGACGGCGCTAACCGAGAGCCAGGCTTCATCACGAGGACTAGGGGACAATAATGTAAAGTAAACAGCTGGCTGTGGAAGAATTTCAGCAGAGTGCTTTCCGAACCTGGGTTGTGTTTTTAGGGACGGCTGGGCTGGGAGGAGACATAGTCACTTTGAAAGGCATCACTTAACTTAATGCATATCACTGGCAATCAAATATACCAGGGAATATACTGTACACAAACTTGTGGTTTTCCCAGCAGGGAATTCATCTGTCATAGATACAGCCTTTCTCCAGATCCTACTTATTCCAGAACTGCTTTAACTGTGTGTGTCTTGTCTAGCCACTCTAGATCTATGGTAACTGTCAACTGTGAAGTTTCCAACATGTCTGCACTGGGCTCCTGCATTCACTAGTGCCTTGAAGTGGGGGGGGCACCACATTAAAGCCCCCACCACTGTCTCCTTCCCTCTTCCCAGTCTCACCACAGTCTATTTCCACACTGGCCCTGCTGGCTGAGGATCCCGAACCGGGAAGACCTCATATTTCTCTCTCCCACCCGATCCATTAGCTGCTTCTCGGTTTCACCAGCGCCGCCAAAAAAATGTAATAACATCATGCCGGATCAGCCGCAAAGTTCATCTGTCAAGGCCCATAACGTGGGTCATCTTGAGCATTAATAATTGTATTGTATAAAATACTTGCTCTTTTGGCATAAAGATTTGTTAGCCACAGGGGATGATCACGAGAAGCCAAATTGCTCGTTTGTGAAGTTCTCCCAGCCCCAGTGCTTTGAGGATTTCCAAAAAGCGTCTCATCAGGTGGTACAAACGATCAGTGCACTTCTAGCAGACCCTCTGCCATGGGACGAAGTCTCCTGATTTAATCATGGCGGCATAAACTGGAGCGAGGAAAGTGCAGGGAGACCCTTGGGTTACCACAAAGTCAACTTCAGCCGGCCTGCCGGAATGGACAGAGCGAGCGCTATCCTTAGCTCCACGTTTCCACATTTTGGAACCAAGGGTGAATGATCTTGGGCCTGTTGCCATGGTGATCTTGAGGTGGGGGGGTTGCAGTGGCGGGGGCTGCTCCTGCTGACGGTAGCCAGCGTTGGCCTTGAGAAGGCTTTGGCATGTGTGAGCTCACAGATGATTTGTTTCACCGGGAATATATTTATTTTTAGACAAATGGTTATTCATCCTTGTTCCTTGGTCTGGAGTTATTCAAGGGGCTCGACTTTATTGTGTCGGAGTGGAGTCAACCATCCGGCATGCAGTGCTTGACAGCACTGAGAGCTGTCCACCACCCCCTACGCACGTACACGCTGGATCATGCACAATGGTGGGTCCACATCCAGCACCTCTTTGTTCACATCAACAGCTTTGTGCAGTGAAGAACAGCTGGACCGGCCTCTCGCTCCAGAGGTAACTGGCCTGCAGCCACCACCCAGGACTGCAGCAGGAGGAATGTTGCACAACTGTTGTTTTAACATTGTAGATACTCACAAATAGTGCCACACTCACACTATTACAGACACTAAACAATCCTCCCTACACACACACACATTGTCTCCACATACACATCTGTTGACTGCCCCTTCATCTCACCCCAAACACACACACACACACACACATAAGAACGTTCACGGTTAAATTCCCGGCCCAAGAAATGACCTTCTGCAGGAGGTCTGGTTTCATGCGTGAAGATCCAAAGCGCAAGTAGGAGAACATGCATATTGTATGAGCAAAAGAGCTGATCTTGTCTTGTCTCTGATTTTGTATTCTGTTTAATCTTTAGGTCAAAGGGAACCACAGAGCCTGCAAGGTGCTGAAAGCAGTGTGGGGGGGGAGGGGGGAGTATTTGGGAGAGGTGAGGGTGGCATTGATTGGCATACTATTTGTACTACTCAAAACCGCCCACCAGTGCAAGTGACGAACCTCATTGTTATAGAGTATGATCCATGTTTCAAAAAAGCATATTCACAAAGGGCTCTGTCCAGAACAAAGAGAAGATAGAAGAGACACAGAGGAAAACATCTCCTATTGCATATGTAACTCGTACCACACAATTTAACTATATTGGACATTCAACCAAGAAGGCAAGTGTATCCCTTTCATGAAGGAGATCTTCCTCATCATTGGTTCCTTCATTGTGTCCCTTTCACTTCCTGGAAGAGTCCTTAGGTTTCAGATGACAAGCGCAAATTCTCTATTCCCCAGTACAGTTAACACACACAGACTACTAGGACTTGTAAAACGAACCGTCCAGCTGTCTCACAGGTAATAGTCCCCAAGGTAAAGGATAAGAGGACAAAGTGGTGAGTACTTGTGCTCATTGTTGATACAGTTCATTATGAGGTACTGATACTTATTAAGATTATTCATCATTTTCCTCAAAATGGAACCACCTGAAGTGTTAAACCTTTCCTTTAAGAGCCTGCTGAAAGGAGATCATTATTGCAGCAAAGTCAGTTCTCTAATTGGATTAGGGAACAACGGCTCTTTGAAAGTTGAGATATAAAAGGAAGAGGTTCTGCCCATTTATTTGACACTGATGCCTGCGTGGACGTGTCTTGCACATGTTGCTCCTTATTGATGCCGCATACATTTCAGTCGGTCTGCTTCAGTGTGCTTAACACTCTTCTTTCATATGTGGCCTGCAAAAGGTTTATACAATCATATGACTGAAATACAGGAAGATTTGATCTTGATGGTCACAAGATGATCATGTTTGTGGAAATGCACATCTGCCACATTCACACTGTCCATTCCTCAATATCTATTTGGATTGTAGTCCTACTGAAATGGAGGAGAAGGTCGTCACGTTGTCTCCGGGACCCCCCCCAGACGTTTTGATTCCATTTGTTTACCGTTTGTTCACCTAGGTGCCCCACAAGTTAAACACTCATCACCACGCAAATTATTTGGGAATTCGAGTCAAAACCACGGCTCTAAAAGATAGGCGTCACCTCCTTTGCCACAGGAATGGAGATGAGTGTCATACTCTGGCTACATTCCCCTGTGCCTCATAAAGTAGGGTAGAGCGAATGGGACAAATTGTGCGTCTCCTCCCTCTGGTTTCTCTTCTGTCACGGGGACACAGTCAGCCAGCTGGGGAGATACGCCTGAAGAACACTGCACCCTTAGAGTTAGTCAAGTTTTGGAGGGACCACCAGGAAATCTTCATCTGGTTCCATGGCTTCCACAACTTCTGTCATACTCAGGACTTCTCCAGTGGTCCTCAGCATGCTTAGCGCCAGGCTCACATACGTGTGTGAGAGAGTGTTTGCGTGCCTGAACGAGCATGAGTGTGTGTGTGGATGTGCAATCAGTTAGAATTCCTGGAATGAAAACACCCGCACACAGCCTCACCACATCCTTTCACATCTCCCTGACACCTTTTATCTTCTCCTCTCTCTCCGTGCTTCTCCCCTACACCCCCACCCCCACCACCACCGCCGCCACCCCCAGGCCGCTCCTCATCACTCTAGCATCTCTGGAATTTCTTGGGAAACCGCACAGCTGCGTTTGGGACGGCAAGGCTAAACAGGATCTTCTTCTGACGGGAGGCTTTTCTTCTCTGGCTCGTGTGTGTGTCTGTGTTATTTTTCAGATGCAAGAGTAGGGGGGTGAATTGGCAATGAGGAAAGGGGTTTCAGCCTCTGCTGTAGGGATGGCGTGCTTGGTGCCACGTTTGCATTGACGACTGCACCCGATCCCGGCCCACATTGGGCTACCACGCTTGGGAAGCTCGTGACGCTCATCATTGAGGCTTCCTTCAGTTTGATTTCACTGCGTATCATCTCCTGTTCCATCAGGCGGCATGAAATCAGAGACAGATGCTGAGTGAATCGTACACTTAGCGCTTCTCAAAACATCCAGACAAGGATGATGTTACACTACTGAAGTTGACTAAACACAAGGTATCCACTGCACATTCTGAGTTAGCTTAGAGTTCCTCGGTACTGCACTTTGATCGCGACTCGATGCTGACGACATCCTACGAAATGAGAGGCTCCCATGACTAGTGTGTCTGAAAGATGATGATAGTTGTGCAAAAAGAGACCCCCCCTTTGTCCAGCCTGGCACCAGAGGAGAATGAACAGACAGGGAGGGATCTTTAAAAAGGGGGCCTTAATTATACCAATTTGGGTCAGGTTTGTATATCAATCTGATGGATTAAAGTCTGTTCAGTAGACTAACACAAGCCACAGATAAAAATTTACATTTACATTTACTTTATTTAGTAGAAGATTTTGTCCAGAGCGACATACATGTGAGGCAAATAGCACATCACACACACACACACACGCACACGCAGACAGACAATTATGCATCTTATACAAACATGCGCACTATTTACAGGGCACAGGGCACATTCCTTAACTGGATAATTTACTTTTGCTACACTGTCAGAAGAGGGCAAGCGAGGCCAAAAAGACGAATGTGACAAGGTCAGAGAAGAGGGACCTCCCCACATAGATCTTACTTATTTTTGGATGGGCTAGTGCGAAAATGGGGACCCGGCCTGCTGAAACGCGTAACCTCATGTGACAAATCCCAGCATCAAGGTCTGTTTCAATTAACGCTGCCGCTAGGATGAGACATGACCGGGGGAGCATCCCACTCTCGGCCAACAGGCATGTCTTACCCTGCTGTTCCCGTCGTGGCGGCCTGTGACTCCACATAGGCCAATTTCTCTGTTATTCATTTATTCTGTTATTCCCTGCCCACTCATAGTTTCGCACATTCATTCATTCCAGCGCTAACTCCTCGATTAGCTTGCTCGGTCGCTGCCTTCCCACTGATGTGACGTGCTGAAAAAGCAGTTAGCATTGCACACACTCCTTATTGGAATACCATGGGCAATGCTAAACGGAGATGAACCTGACTGAATCAATGGTAAGCTGCTGGGTAACAAGGGTGAATATCCTGTCTGGCAGAACCTTTAGACACACCCAAGGTCAGAGAGAGTTTAACATTTGACATACACACCTTGCACAAATGTGCGCACACAAGGGTGTAGGAGAGAGCTATAGTTTTGGGGGGTAATCATTTAAAAATGTAAAAGTTAGGTCAACTTTTTGGAGGAGACAAAGGTAAGCACATGGACTTACACGTTATTCTGCAAATCTCGTCCAACCTGAAACAAGCCTCTCAGCCATAGACTCTGTGGGTGACTCCAATCAATCTCTCTGCCTTTGATTATTCGGGTCTGACAGAATCCTACCATACTTCTAGACAGTAAAGGCCAAGCCCTGCTTTGTGAGTGCCAACACATAAGGTTGTCCTGTGCGGAGCCAAAAATGGCTGGCAGGTCTTCTAATTGCATGGTGCCACAATATGTTCCCTTTCTTCATCTGCTGGAAGACTGTGAGCATTAATGACCTAGCCCACAGACGCTACATGCCGTTACATAGGTCTGTAATTGGCTAAGTTCTGACCAGGATTTAGTGGTCTGTGAAGCCCTCCGCCTGCCACACAGTATCCCGCAGAGCTAATGCCAGATCATCCTCATTTTTGGGGCCTGCTCCGCTAGAAACAAATGCATCATGGGAATGGGAAAGTGAAGGGAAAATATGCTCCTGAAATGAACAGAAGAAAAGACAGAGAGACACAAGGGATGTGTGGACAGTCTTTAATTAGCTTCACTTGATGGTTTTCCAGTGTGATACTTCATTCAGTATTCATGTATTTAACTGTGTGCCTATATGAATGCTGTGAGGACAATGTTTGAGATAATGTCCTCACTAATAGACTGAAAAACAGGCATTATGAGGACATCCCCATAGAACAAATGGTTGTTTTACAGCTTTATCTGGTTTTGTGTGTTATCTATATCAGTGTTTTTCCTGTTTTGGTGGTCACAGACTATTAATTAAAGCCTCAAAGGGGAGTAGAAACAAAGATAGTTTTATATAATGTTTCTGTGCATGTGTGTGTATGTGTGAGAGACACAGAGAGAGATATTAGTTCTGGCAGTGTTTACAGCAATGTAGCGGGGGGAAGGGGTTCAAGGCCAAAGGTAAGGTAATAACAGTACGGGTAAGGGATTCTTAGTAAAAAGGGCCAGAGGATGGCGGGGGTGGGGGTGGGGGCATTGGTTGGCACAGCCACATTTTGTGGGTGGGGTTTACTCCTCTCAACCCCCCAATCAAAGAGCTCCTTAAAGAAATAAAGAAATAAAAGAAAATGGCAAACGGTGAATGCAACACCAAAGGCAGACGGCTTCGCTCACCCATCACGGGGGCTGACCCCCCCGTGACCCCATCCTGTCGACAGCCACCCTCTCCTGTCATGACCCCCAACACCTAAAGCCTCCAGTGTTACAGATCACCCTCTATTAACTGCTACAGGCTCAACAGACACTGAACAGACCTCACAGTTTGTCAATAAAGGGATTTATTTCAAACCCAGGGAAAGTGTCTGATTGGCCCTCCTTCAGATCAACATTGATAGCTATATGACATGAACAGACCTTGTTCGGAGCACTATAAACAAGTGCTAATACACATTCTTCATTCTTCTATAACGTGTTTTACTTTTAATGCAGTAGTGTATAAGGTTACATAAACACTTAAGTGGTCAAGTGCACAAATAAATCACCGTGAAAGTTATTCAGCAAATTTATCAGGCCAATACACAGAAAGACATTAAGAGTGGATTGTGAGGGCTTTGTAAACCAGTCCATCCACAGTCTGCCTGGTGCCTGTCAAGCTCTACAGTACTGCTCTTGCCAAGCCGTCACAGAGACAGCGGGGGAGCCAAACACACAAGGTCTATTCTGAGCCCTCCCCCCCCCCTCACTCCA
>JAODJW010000014.1:271197-282157 GCA_026777045.1 Hyperopisus bebe | reverse complement strand
CACGATCAGGTCGGAGGGGTGCTCCACGATGCGGGGAGGGGAGTCCTCCTGGCGCAGGCGGGACCCTGCCGGGGGGGGAAGAAGGGGGTTCACGACGGGGCTGTGTGTTCCAGCAGCGACATGGCTCAGCACAGCCAGGCAAAACATGAAAGCTAAAGACAGCTGAACAAACAGGCTGGTGTTCGATCCTTATGATACATATGTAAAACCCTTATTTGTCTATGTCAATTTAAAAACATGGTAAAGGAGCAGTCACTAAGTCACAAACCGGACTAGATGTTGAACCCGGTGATGGTTATGAACCTACAGTGGACCATCTGGGTGTATTTTCTGCTTGGGCCCTGACACAGAGCCCTTAAACGGCGAACAGTGTTTAGGCTTTTCAGAATCAGGACCCATTTACAGGAGTTCTAGCCTTACCTGCCTTGTTGGCTCTACTGAGCTTAAGACACAGAAGTTACCCATAAGCCCCTGCACCTCTTCAATGTAACCCCTCCCCCATTGTTTGTGCCCCTGTCCCCCAAAGTTCCCACAACCATCCCAGCACCAGATTAATCTTCTCGACAGCAAGCATGGCCAGCAAATTCAGGATTAATTAAACACCCCCGTGCCTCCGCACCATTCGAAGCCCCCCGAGCGATTACACGCGTGTGGCGTCTGCCTCTGTTGACATGGTCACGCTTATCACTCCTCCATTCTCTTCTCATGTAATCCCTCTTGTCCGGAAGCACCAGGGCTCTGTTATCTGAATGTGCAGGATCGTTTTTTTTTCCCATAAGCCCCTGGGGCTCGCCAAGCTTGGTCAGCTGACAAGGGGCTGTCGGAACCAGCACGGTTCAGCCCACACGCACCACGGAGAAAGACTTCTTCGTTTCCCAGAAGGTTGAAAAACGGCAAGAACAACAATGACCTAAGGAACTGGTACCTCCTCCAGCTTTCAGCTGAGTGACGGGACCATGCAGGTTTGAATGTTTAACCAGCTGCCACCCCTGCATGCTTTTGGCAGCTACTTGAGCAGACATAAGGGAAACAAGCTGGACCGAATCAGCTGTTATGATAATTCACTGGATCTTTTTGTGGGATCGCTTTTCTGGTCAGGCCAGCAAACTCTGAGGTCCAGCATATTTTAATGGTGACAAGCATCTTTAGACAGAGGACAGCAACAGCCCCATCTCTGTCTCGCCAGCCTACTGCGTGCTCCAAAAAAGACCAGTGTGAGAGCCAATCAGAGCACTGCATGTCACATTCAACTTGAAAGCCAGCCAATTGGTAAATCCCCCATCTGGCCTGCCGATTTTTCGAGTCCTTAAGTTCAAACCAGGTGAAACAATCCAACGCCCATCTCATTTGTATCTTATTTGTTTGAGTGTTGAGTTCAGTCAATGAAAAAATAACATCCGCCTCATTTTAATTTTTTCAGGCCTCCAGGCCTTAAAGGCAAAAGAGGCATCAACTATGAAGTCCACATGGACGTGACAGACCAATAAAAGCCAAAACCTCTTGATAGAAGATCATAACACTTCACCATAAGTATTTTTCCACTCACACAAAACTTCAGCCCTGTCAGGCATGCATCTTCAGTTCTGACCAGCTATATACGTGTACAACAATAGTTCGTCGAAGGAATCTTCAGCCCTCAGGTCATAAGCCCAGACCTTAATCACTGCACCACCTGCTGGCTGCCTCTCGTAATGAGACAGCAGCAAGGGTCTCCGGGGGACATCCTTCAGTTAGACATGGTGTGGGGGGGCAGAAAGTGCTGAGGTAAGCCTGTTACATGGCAGAACACAGAGGAGACGAGGATTGGCGTCTAATTACCCCCACAGTCCCCCACTTCCAAAGAGGGGCCCGATCATCCCCTTTGATCCCATTGGCTGATTGCTGGCCCAGCTGGACCCCCCCTGTTTCCCCCTGGGGGTGGTGAAAGGGGGTGTATTTTGCTGATGAACCTAGCACTCGGCTCTTCCAGATAATACCTTCCAGTTTATGTTTTATTAAAGCTACCTTTGAAGCTCCAGCTTGCTGCTGCTCCATCCAGCCACTAACCACCCCCCCCCCCCAAAGATGAAATTATTTCCTACTTTACATGTATCACGCAGCTTGTGTGGTCTGTATTCAGATCACAGAGAATGAAAACTGCAGCAAGAAGCAGATTTCCTTAACCAACCCTCCCCCCCAAGGCCAACCGAGACTACCCCCCCCCCCAAACACATACCCCCCTGCACACCCGCATACCACTCCCCTGTTGACTACAGGTTGTATAATGGTATTATCCATTATCCTCCCAGAGCTCAGGTCTATCCAAGGATTAATTAGGGCAGCAGGCTGACCCGATGTGACCCAAGCCGTCCCTAGACGATCAGGCGGCAGGGGGGCGGCACTTCGTCTCTGTAGCTCACATGTCCACCAGCAAAAGCGCCCCTGGCCTGCTCTGCCCCCACCAAATCACTCTGGCTCAGCCAGACTCCAGAAAGATGGAGCAAGGGGCAGGAAGGGATTATGGTAATGAACTAAAAGCACTTACAGAGAAAGATCTCAGAGCAAAGCTGCCGTCAGGTTAACAGTCTCAGCACGACGCTATACACTGTCACTGACACCCAAAGCAGGACATCTATGACCCAACATGGTGTGACTATGATCCAATGTGGTGTATCTGTGACCCAACAGGAAGTGTGAGAAGTATGCTACACCATACGGTTACAGGAAGTCTGAGAAGAATGCCATAGAGTTACAGGAACTCTGAGAAGTATGCTATACCATATGGTTACAGGACGTCTGAGAAGAATGCCATACAGTTACAGGAAGTCTGAGAAGAATGCCATACAGTTACAGGAAGTCTGAGAAGTATGCTATACCATATGGTTACAGGAAGTCTGAGAAGAATGCCATACAGTTACAGGAAGTCTGAGAAGTATGCTATACCATACGGTTACAGGAAGTCTGGAAAGTAATGGCAGAGCCCTTCCACTGTACAATACAGATACAGGAAGTATTAAATTAATGATTGAACCCCTTTACTCCAACGGCAAGCTACAGAAAGTCTGAAAAGTCATGACTGAGCATTTAGACTGGGCCATAGCTACAGGAAGTCTGTAAACTCCAAACAGAACCCTTTTAGCACTACACAAAAACAGGCTGTAAAGTTTGTAAAATCACGACAGAGCTCCTGTGCTGTAACACACAGTTACAGGAAGTCTGGCAAATCATGGTTAAACCCCTACTCTACGATGTGCCCCTATAGGAAGTTCCTAAACATTACTAATACCTTTAAGAGCTGACAAAATTCCTTCTGCTAACCGGATTTGAGGGTGTGTGCTATCGTCTGTCGTCATTGCTCAAGGAATTTGTGAACAGTGAAACACAGGGAAACCAGATGATACCACGCCAGGGAAATATGAAGACTACCCACTAATTGTTCCCATTTGTGTTATGGCCCTAATTTAATTGCCTGAGAATAAAAGGATGTTTCACTGCCATTAATCTTTGCTGTTTCAGTGCCTCTAAAGCAGGTCATGAAGTGGAACCTCCAGCATCTGTAGTAAACCCTTAGCATGTAGGTGTAGGACCTGAATACTTCTCCTGATCTACTTGTGACTGAGTGGGGAACTATGAACCTCATATCCCCCCATGCCGCACCCAACATCTGCAAGAAAATGGAAATTTAGGCTGGCAGTGGGTCTTGTTTTTCTGCTCCAGTACATCATGGGACAGAAACGCAAGCTCACATCAGGCATTCTAGGAGTGTATCCAACTTTTCCACATAAGTTCAGAGCTAAAGAACTTCGAGACACACAACCCATTCCTTAATAGCTTCTCAGAATTCTCCTCAGATTACCTTTTCCTCCCCGTCACACCCTCCCCACAGTGGGCAGGTGGGGATAGCGATCGATCAAAGCAACATCAACAACCAGTCACGTATGCAGACAGACGGTCATTTTTCTTTTTTAATTAGCTGAGGTTATGATCACCACCCATCATTCCAGGCAGCACTTCTGATTGGCTGAAAATGTGTACTGCAGGGCAACAGGTTGCAAAATGGATTGTCCTGTTGTAGTCCTGAGAAATGGACTGACCCTGAATGCCTTCAGTAGAAACATGCAACTCTGTTTATAGCTAAAGAGTACAACTGCAGGCGTTTTACAAGCATCTGCTGAACATTTCAATAAAAACAACGAAAACGGCACTAAATCCAGACGCTCAAAGGTGATTAAATCCATTCCACTAGTATTGTTGTGCTGGTTTCATTTTGTTGTCATCACTTTTCTGGTTTATTACACTGGTATCATTCTAGTGGTAGCATTCTGTTGATACTACATTGCTGTATCACCAGTATTACTCTGTTGGTTTCACACTGCTAATATCACTCACTTGTTACAACTCTGCTGATATCCCTCTATTGGTATTACTTGGCTGATATCTCTGTTAGTATTGTTCAGCTGAGTTCACTTTGCTGGCATCACTGTTTTTTAATGGTACTTAGCCGATATCACTCTCTGTTAGTATTACTCAGCAGATATCGCTCTCTTGGTATCATTCTGCTGATGTCACTGTTGGTATCACTCTGCTGGTATCTCTCAGTTTGTAAAACTCTTCTGATGTATTTCTTGGCTGGTATTACTCTTTTGGTATTACTTGGCTGATATCATTCAATTGGTATCATTCCCATTGTGGAATCATCCCCCCATATAGTCACCAAGTAGCCAAAGAGGCATCTCAGCAGGAACTGAAGTCGTTCTTTATCTTGAGATTGCAGGGAATGAGGTGATGCTTTGTGTTAATAACAAAGCCATTGAGTCGGTGCCACGGAGGGTGGAAGTAGAAGCAACAGGCTGCCACACCTCACCACACCCCAAGTGCAGAAACATGAGAATCTCCTGGGGTGGACAGCGACCCCTCTGCACAAAAGCTGCTGTCACATTGCACTGATGTGAGGTGGTCCATGTCTGAGAGACCCTGCAGGTACAAAGCAGCTTAGCATAACAAAGCTTAGCATTGGTTAGCATAGTGCTCCCGTGTGGAACTTCACCAAAGATTCTACATTCAGTCGTGAACATGATTAAGAGGGAAAGATCCTCCATCTTGATGAAAAACACACATGCAGCCTAAACATCACCTGCGGTAGGACCAATCTGTGAATCTGGAAACATTTGTCAGAGTGATTTATAGCTGTGATAACTGGGAAAGGTAAGTGTATGAGAGACAGAGAGCTACAGGCAGTGAGTGGACCCAGAGGGATGGTCAAGACCTGGCACCCAGTGGAGATCAATAACCTACCCAAACACCAGCTTCCTGTGATGAGCTGTCAATCAAGTCCCCCAGTGGGAGAAATTAGTCAAACCCAATGGGTCAATGGAGAAGGCTGTCCTAGCCTAACATTCAGGATCTGCAGCAAAACTCCACATCCATCGCACTGTAACTAACCCTTTCAGTACCCATGTCAAGCCCCTGCCCCCCTCTGCACACAGAGCCGTATCTCTGAGCTATCAACTGAACCTCAAACCACAGAGGCAGCGGAGATGATGCCTGGAGTTTGTTTTGTTCCTTTAAACGAGCGGCCTCAGATTTAAACCGCCGCACGCATGCACACGCATGGAGGAATGCTTCCCAAAAGCTGATCCAGCAACAAAGGAAACACGCCACAGCAATAAACTCCCAAATAGCTTTGGGGGCGGACCAAACCCTATAAAAACAGTAAACAGTGTTTACTCCGCTTCCCAATGTCTGTGATTCCTGTTACCTAAGGAAATGGTCTGACCTCAAAGCCAGAATCACGCGGCTTCTCACAGTTAACTGGAAGAACGATAGCTGAGTGCTTGCTTAAATGTGTGAAACGACACCCTTTCTCTGACATCAAACGGCATACCATACCCCGTTTATAAAGTGTGTAAGGTCAGAAGCATAGGTTTTCACCTCTTAACAGCACAGAAAATTCTGCTCCATCAGCTCACACACATTCTGTTTCTCCAGAAATTCTTCACAGGCTTGAGTAAATGACCCTTGAGTCCTGACTAAGTAAGCCCAGAGAGCCTAAAGTGATACGGGTCTTAAGCTGCCCGCTTTCTGGAGCCAAAGTGGGATTTGTGTCAGACTGTTGTTGTCAAGAGAGATGGACGCAGCGGGTGTTTACGGAATTGACCGTAAAAATTGGTTGGACGCACACAAAGTACTAAAAGGCGGTAAAAGTGACCCGGTGCAATATTCACTGGATCCTGGAGAGAGAGGAAGCGTTTTTGCTCATAAATAATTCAATGTATTTTGCAGACTACAATGTTTTCAAGGCGGAAGATGGTGCCAGAGCACAAAATAAGAAGGTTGGACATGGAAACACGATAGCTCTAGAACACTATAATGAAATTAGGAGAACACATCAGGAAGGTTCTATAATGCAAGGTTTAGATGCAGACATCAGGGCAATATCCCTGCAGGCATGACTGGGAGAGTTTACAATATCACACTCATATGCAAAACAAGACATAAAGACTGAGTAGAGGTGAGCACAGAGCATGCTGTTTCACATAGTCTGACCAGTCAGCCTGTGGGGCATCCATTCAGAACTGCATTGTGAGGGACCCAAGCTAACAAGCAGTCTCATCCAGGTTCTACCATGGGTGGTGCACAGCTCAGAAGGTTGGGATGCTCTGCCTATGATTGGAAGGTCAGCGGTTCAAATCCCAAGCTCAGCAGCGTGATTTCATAGTCAGGTCCCTGAGAGCAGCCTTAACCCGCAGTTGCTCCAGAGAGCCCAGGTTCTCTCAAAAACATATATAAATTTTTTATAAAAGCATCTGCTAAATACATACAATGTAAACGCTTTCCTACCTCATCTGCCAGTATTTAATGGGGCCTGAGAAATGCGAATTCAGAGCTGCACGAAACAAGTCGCCGTGCACAGTGGCGCAATCGCATTTGGAAACGGCCAGCCCATACCAGCTTCTCCATCAAATCAGCATGCCCGCTTGTAATGCAGCACTGTGTATCACCGGGGCTCGTCGAACTACAGGAACGTCGCATTTAATGGCACGGCGACCACGCCTGCGCACGTGCCCCGGTGACATTAGCACTTTTCCCTCTTCCCTGAAGGAGCTCTCTCTCTCACACAGAGGTGAATCGTTAAAGTGTCCCCGAATCGACCAGGAGTTCTTGGAATTCCTCTCAGGCTGCATAAACTGCAATTAGCAAGCAGCTGATGGCAGTGATTCATTCAGCTATGTGAGCGTGAGCCCCTCTGTGTGTGTGTGTGTGTGTGTGTGTGTGTGTGTGTGTATGTGCCTTCACGCTCAACCCTACACCTCACAGACACACAGAACACCTAGTAACACGTGCTATGGGACAACGCTAGACGGGCTGAACGTGCAATTACTGCCACAGAGCCACCACTAGAGGGCGTGACCTCCCAGCAGCCGCTAAACAGACCGTACTGCTTTATTAAACTGCATGGACCTGTCACAAACAAGCTGAGCCTCCTAAGCTCAATGACCCCTAAATTATCCAACATCCGGCAAACTCCACCCAAGCAGATGACTACAGGCAATTGACAACCCTGAGACATGCTACATCTCATGGTGACATTCGTTTTATATTTACATTTGCATGTGTGGCAGATGCTTTTGTCCAAAGCCACGTGAGACAGACGGCACATTACAAACATATGCATGTCGAGGAGTCGACTGGGCGTAAGTGCAGCTAGGCTGAGCTTCCAATGAAGGCCCAAGTACGAGTGTAAGCGGTGCTGGAGCAAGAGCTACACAACGTCTTCCAAGAAGGCATGAAACAAATAAAACTATTGATCACACAATATTCAAAACTGAATTCAGCAGAAGATATTATGTGATGATTGCTATGTTTTACATGCATCTGTCGACGAATTCTATTACATATGGTTAATTTTCAAATAATGCTGTCTTATACTGACATACAAAGACACTTTCTACTTGGCTTTGGAGGGTGGGGCTGTAGCGGTGCCATAGGCACTGGGGGTGCTAAGATGGATCTGATGGTGAGTTCAGAGGGTGTCTGAGATGGGAATCACTCTGCTAATGTCACTGATGGTATCACTCTGCTGATGTCACTGTTGGTGTCACTCTGCTGGTATCTCTCTGCTGGTATCACTCTGCTGGTATCTCTTAATTACATGCCAGGCGAGAGCAGGAGAAAGCAGTCTACTGATCTGTGTGACCTCAGATGCTTTGGTCAGCTGGGCCCATTACGCAGAACATAACCCTGGATCCAACACACTTCTCTGGGGGATCCCAGAGTGATCAGGCTATCCAGGCAGACAAAGGCCTGAGGCCAGGCTGCTTTCAAAGGAACAGGAAATGTTCGGGAAGACGACTGAAGAAAGCATTTCATTTTCAGTCAGTCTGGTAAAAAAAGGTTATTCCTGGTGTCACAGAAATTCCTTTTGTGACCCAGCAGTCAAACATGACTCCATCTAATCTGATTGGTTCCCAGAAGTATCCCGTTGTACCTCTTACTGGGCGCATGTTTGTTTCACTTACACCCAGTTCACACTCCCAGCTCACTCCCATCTCTCTCTCATGAGTGTAAGTGAGAGGGTTACTTAAGTGAGACAGGTGTGATGAACCATTTCATTCTGTCTGCTCTCATCACAATCTGAAACCCTGGAAGTCTATAAAGAACGTGATGGGGTCAAGGTTCAATCCCCCCTGCTGCCCCTCCTCAACACTGAGAATCAGAGCCGCTCATTCATCCCTCCACCTCCTAGTGGGGGGGGGGGGGTCACAGGGCAATTCCACAGCTGCACCCGACTGCACAGGATGCCCCCCGTTAGCAAGCTCTTGGCTCTGTGCCATAACCAGGGGCGTCAGAGGGGCACGGATACCCTGGCAAATTTACCAAGTTGCTTGAACACAGAGGGGGAAGGTTCTAAAGCACAGAACAGAAGGTTCCAGAATGTGAAGCAGGGTTTAGATACAGGTGTCAGACCCTACCATTCTCTCCAATCATGGCTGGAGTTTAAAATATCGCACAGAGCATCTGACCAGTCACCAGTCAGGCAAAATTTATCCAGGGGGTCCAAGGTGACATTTTCTCAGGGTCCCAGAATTTCTAGGTAGGCCCCTGAACTATTTCTCCAGCTCCACCAGAACGAGGAGCAGCACGGACTGCAAGCCACTGAGCCGCACACTGCCACTAAAAGGACTGAAATTTCTTAGTTGCATCTTCAGTGGGAAAAAAACAAGGCAACGAAATGCACAGTGTGTGTGCGGTGTACATGCTGTGTGTGTGTGCAATGTGTGTACAGTGTGTGTAGTGAGTGTGCAGTGTGTGCACAGTGTATACAGTGTCTCTGCAGTGTGCGTGCAGTGTATGTGCAGTGTGCATACAATGTGTATAGTGTGGGGCAGTGTGTACAGTGTGCATGCGTAGTGTATATACAGTATGTGTGAACCATGTGTGCAGTATGCATGCAGTGTGTGTGTGCAGGGTGTGTGCAGTGTGTGCACAGTGTGTGTGTGTGTGTGTAGTATTCATACAGTGTGTGCAGTGTTCATGTGGTGTGTGTGCGGTGTGTTTATCATCACCTCCATAGGCAGCCAGAGGCTATACCAGAGACAAACAGCATCAGTGTCATTTCAAACACATCCTCAGCACATGTCTGCTGTACCCCCAGAATCCTACCTGCCCTAGTAGTGGGGCACAGGTTCAGGCAGAGGTGCTGGTATGGACTGGTCATGTGAGCTGTCAGGGGCTCAGCCGCCCCCAAACTCTGCTGTCATTAAGCAGGTTAAAGACACCCAGGCTGGCCGACCACATGAGGCAGCCAGACAGGCGCAAAGCATTTCTGCTGTTTATCACAGAGCAGCAGGTAGCGATGCCTCCCGCGTGGAAGCCCAGGCACATCGCGGGACAAACCGACAGGTTCAGCAAGGCCCATTCACACAAGCCGAGAGAAGCTCACCTGTAACTATGGAAACTGTCTTACCATGGTTACTCAGATCCCCATCTTTCGTTTTTCCACCCTTTTCCAAGTCAGTTTAAAAACATCGCCATGGTAACTGGCATACTCAAAGCCATCAGCAGTGGCTAGTCCGAGCGGCGGGTGGTGAGGCTGCGGCCTGACCAATGAGGGCCGAGACATCCCTGTGGGGAGTGTGACACGCCCCCTGCTGGAGGGCATCTTACATGAACCAAGGGACGGAGCGTGGCACTCTGTCACCTGCACGTCAACCATCATGTGCTGTGACCCAACCAAGAGAATAACTTTTGGGAAAACATACAGCAGCATTATCTACACAGACACAGACACACACATACGCAGACACCCACACACATGCAGACACACAGAGAAACAAGCACACACACACACACACACACACACACACACACACACACACACACACACACCCACACACAGACCCACAGACACATACATACACAGAAACACACACACACAGGCAGACTCAAGCACACAAGTGCACACACAGACACACACACATACACAGATGCACACACACACATACGCAAACACACACATGCAGACACACAGAGAAACAAGCACACACAGACACACACACACAGGCAGACACAAGCACACACACACACACACACACACAGACACATACATACACAAAAACACACACACACAGGCAGACACAAGTATACAAGCACACACACTTGCATTGCTGAGGAACTGAATGATGCCACGAAAGATGAAAGCGTCATGAATCACGTTGCCACCCTATGAGAGATGCAGTTTATTTGTACATAGACAGGGGGAAGGCTGTTGGGAATCCCCATTCCAATACACCTCCATTACCCCCCCCCCCCCCATAAAAGGTTCTCCCTTCCTTAGCCTCCCGCTCTCTCACTGCTCTAATCTGCTAGCCTGACCCGACATGGCCAAACCACGCCTCTTGGAGAAATGCATTGTGTAAGCGTGCTTCCATCACGCTTGTGGGCTCCTTCAGAGCTGGGGGGGCCGGGGATGGCGGGGGGA
>JAODJW010000014.1:254020-269346 GCA_026777045.1 Hyperopisus bebe | reverse complement strand
GGGCAACCGCCGGTTAATTGGCTCTCGTGGCTGCTGCGTCCTGTCAGAGTGACTCGGGAAGGGGGAGGGGGTGGTGGTGAGGCATACAATTTATTATCAGTGGTTATGAATCCATATGTCAGGATGGCTCGGGGCAGCGTACACCTGGCCTGGCCGTGATAAATGATGGGACCCAGCTCAGCTCAGACACCCCCCCCCCCCACCAGCACAGCCACAAACCATTGGCAGCATGGGCCAATTAAAAACATCCGTTGTGTTGTACTTACCCTGATGCAATCGTCCACAGCGGAAGCCAGTCGACGTCACTTAAAAGATTTACAATCTGTGTCGTGTCTCTTAAGCTGTGTGGCTCCGCCCACCCAGGACAGGGTACCGCACGGACTTCACGCAGGCCTTCGACTGACAGGGGGGCTCCTAAGCCTGGATTCTGAGAGCCAGACCCACAGCCTCATAGGTATTCATGAGCTGGCTCCCCTTCCTGGCCTGTGGCACCGTGTAGGTCCAGTACTTACACACAGGAAGCCTTCAAAAAATAAACCCCGCGCTCAATTACCCACCAGCTAACAGAATCTGGCCGTTACGCTCCCCCGGCGTGACAGCGATCAGGTCCAGCGCCTGTTTGGGGAAGCCCAGTCTCAAGCTCAGTCATGTGACTCCCCCTGGTCAGAAATGACGACGGCCTGAGTGCGCCCCGTACCGCCCACGCCGCTGACCTTTGACCCCGCCCCCCTGGGGTGCTCGTTAGAGTGCCCCTGTTTCCTTACCCGCGGCGCCGCCTCCCAGCTCACCTGCCGAGACAGGAAAAGGCCGTAAACAGAGCAAACAAGCAGCCCTCGGTGAGGGACTCAGACACGCACAATGAGCGGCTTCTCCGCCCCGCAGACGTTCGTCGCTAACACTGGTGTACGAATGCAGCGTGGCTTTAAGGCCGTCAGACAATTAGCACCTTCTTACGGCTGAACTCAAATCATGAATGAATAATCAAAGGCATGAATGAAGCACCCCCCCTCGCCCCAACGACAGCTTTCACCCGCAACCTGGATTAACCTGCCGAGTCACTGAAGGCCGCCGGAACATTCCACACATCCCACCTGGTTGCCATGGCATCACTATATACATTCCACGGAATCTTCTAAAATGGAATGTTATAGGCAAGTCTGGCCTTGAGCAGCTAATCAGGGGCTTTTTGCGGTACTGGGGGGTAAATATATGGAAATTACCTCGACTGAAAATGCCTAAGTTGGGTATATATAATTAAAGTTCCTCTAATATAAAACTCTCAGATCCGAAGGCAAGCACCGCTCAAAGTCATAAATTAGCCTTTAATTTAAGTCCATTCCTTTCTTCTGTTACCCTCCTTTTACCCCCCCCCCCCCCAACATGCTGTTCCACTTTCCCCAGACTTCCTGGATTTAGGAGCCAGTATTCCCTGTCTGTCCATTTCAGGAATGGACATCCCATTATTTAATGTAATGTTACTTCTGAACTTTCACCAGGGGTGTATACAGGGGCGAGGCCATGGAGGGTCTGGCCCCAGCTGATTGGTCCCTTCACTGTCACTCACCGATTCAATACATATCATTGGGTGACCCCTCTGTATAAATTGATTCTCCTCTTATGCCCGCCTCACCTTCAAAAAAGCTCCTGTCCCTCTGTACCACCTCACTTCCTTTTTCTTTTGTCTGAGGGAACCCACTCTTTCTGTGCTTTGGTGGCTGGCGGGAAGGGGGCGGAGACATAATCACATAGGTCTTGTGAGCCCCTCCCACCGGTGAAGCAGCACTTCAGCCAGAATCGCCGCACCGTGGACAGCGGAGACGAGCCGGCAGCACCGGGATATTTCACATGCCGTCCCAGGGGAAGATCACCCAAACAGAGACACCTGAAAACGCTTTAGCGCTGCTGTCTTTGAAGGACAGGAATGCACGCAGGCATGCGCCCGTTACAGAGCGTTATCTGCGAAAGTGATAAGGATGCAGGCCAACTCCACTCATACGGCACCTACCGGCCACCCCGAGCTTCACTCCTTGGTCCTCACATGGCCGGCCCAGGTAAACAACAGCTGGAAGCTAAATACCTCTCATAAATAAACCTCACAAACTCACACACACACACACACACACACACAGAAAGGTCTGTAACAATAATAATAATAATAAAAATAATAATAATGGGTGTGAGAGTGTGTTGTGTCACAGTATGTGCTTCCCATGTTCTGCAGTTAGGAGCATGGAATCATGTGGCAGCCATTTGTCACACATGTGCCTTTTTTTGTGGCTGTTTCCTGTTACTTTTGGGAGCCTCACCAGGGCTGATTCATGTTCGACCAGCCGATAACAGATGAACATCCACACAGGAGGTATGCTGAAGCCCGTGGAAGTATGGTGGGGATCAGAAGGTTATAGGTTTGAGTCCCAACCATCAACCTTCTTCAATTTCCACAAAACCCCTAACTATGAAGGCTTCAGTATCTCATAATCTCATCCACCTGTGTGCTGAAGTCAGCCAGCTGTCTCCATCTACACTCAGGACCTATTTGCACTGAGCAGACAGCCCCTCTAAGCACTGATCTAAGATAAGTTTACATCTCCCCCATTCCGAACCCTAATCCCAAACTTAACTGTCTATCCATCCATCTACCCACCCGTGTTTTAACTGCTTATACTGATCAGGGTCACTGTCCAAACTTAACCTTTTCCAGTTAATGGCAAAAACTGATCTTGGGGCTTTGAACTGGAGACGCACAAAGAGACACATGCATTCCTGCGGTAAGAGCACATGTATGGGTCACACGAGGAGGCGTTCATGGTGAATGCAGATCGGATCAGACACGTCTCTTAATCGTGAGACCTGCCTGAATGCTCCAACAAGGCAGGCTGTGATCTCACTCCGAAGCTTTAGTTATGTACTACACTCCATCCAACACAGAGACACACAGGGATCTACTCTTACTCAGAACAAACTCTTTATAAGGCTTTGGGCTACCGCAACCCATCTGCAACCGTAAAGATGCCAGTTCAAAACCCAGGGTTGAGGGGGCTGCTATGAACTCGGGAGCCTGGGCAAAATAATGACTCTAAAATTGCTCCTGCGACACATCCGCCAGTAAACCATACGTGGCCATATGTGCTTCAGATAAAAGCACCGGCTAAACAATTAAACTGTAATAAAAAAAACTATCATTTAACCCACAGCCTACTTCCGTGGGAAAAAAAGACTATCAAAAGTTGCGGTTGCCCCCAAATCTGCTGCCGTAAGGAGATTCTGGATGTGGCGCATAGGGGTAGCCATGGACCAGACCCCCGGGGGGTCAAGTCGGATGGCAGTGAATTGCAGACAGGCCAGGAAAATCAGACCTTTATATGTTCCCAGCCGCTTACACGTCGCCTAACCCAGCAACTGCTCTTTAAGATCAGTATGAAAAACGTTAAAACTGCGACCATTACTTTTCTGGCCATTCAGATCGGTGTAAACTGGCAGCCTCGGGGCCAAACTGGGATCGCTTAGTAAGAAACCCAACAACAATTTATGCATTTTTACAATTTTGTAATGATTTGGAAGTTTAGGGGATGAAAAGCGTCATGTCATTCGTTTCAGCTATAGAAAGAAAACATTTTATATGGCACATATACAGCACATATACAGCAAATCAATGTTAAGTGCAACTACTGTGTCATGGATTTTCACGTAGCGACAAACGAAGTGTTTTTAATGCTTCTGTTTAAAATTAGTAACGCAACAATTCGAGAGGAATATCAACACAAAGTATTAGTTAAAAGACACAAGACACATGCAGATGCTCCGCAGTTTTTCTAAAAGCGTGTTAAATACTTAGTGGATACATTGCAACACTAAGTAATCAACCTAATTTTTCCATCCTAATTCTCCTGTAGGACTAGACAGTAATTATGAATCGCTTCCAGCCAGGCGACTCCCCCCCCCCGCCCCTCTCTTCCAGAGAAACAATATTAACCTATTTAATGGAAATAAAAAAGCTCAATATTACGGCGTTATTTGCAACCGTCTAATCTGATCCACATGAAAGCCAAATAAGATCCTATCTTTGTTTGTTTATTAAAATAATTTGTCTGCAGTTTTTAATGAAACAAAAAAGCAACAAAGTAAGTCTACATGAAAACGATTTCCATCTCCATACAGCGCGCTTTTCGCTCCCGTACCCGCCTTGTAAATTAGGCAGCAATTTGAATTTGAAGTAGTGCGACAAAATCTAAGAAACGATAAGGGAGATTGTTCCTGTTTCAGTTTAAATGTCATAGTGTGAAATACGTAGCGCGGTCAAGGGACACTGCAATAAAAGTTCAGCCTGAACACCTATGTCACGCATACCTGAACAAATGTGCAGGACAACGAGGGAAAAAAAAACTCTCGAGAAAGCTGAAGGCATCCTTCCAATATTGCTGAAACGGGGAATATCTTGCACAATCCACAAGTCGCTGGAGCATAAAAACCCGACGAACAGCTTTTCATAATCTTAACGATGAGTTAAAAATCCCGGTCCCCGGTCCTCCAGGCAGGTAATTATTGATTGTGCTTTTCCTTCCAAGTGCAATAAAAGTCTAAATGAAATCACATTATCATTTGTTTCAGTCTGTGACACATGTTAACTGAGAAATCCGATGTAGTTTGCAATTGCAGTGTGCTTTCATTCCAAAATGTGTGCTTAATTTTATTTCCGTTATGCGCCTGTGATTTCAGTTTTAAAGATAAAAACTCAGTCTAATAGTAGTTTTAGGTATGGTTTCCCAAAAAAATGAAACAGAAATTTGCCTTTTTCAAAGCAGTTCCCAGAGTGTTTTTCACTGCATCGGCGCGCTGCTGAGTTCATGTCATCGGTCCCACAGAAAACAACCACATGAAAAGTGATCAAAAAGGTCTCGGTGGGTAACCGATCTGCGTAACGGAGATTCAGAGGACAGGCATGTCAAAATACCCGTCACATTTCAGCCTGACTTTTCCTCCCCCTTCGCGATCACGGAAACCTTCCACGGATCTTCGGGTCAGTTCTATAGTGACGACCCCAGACTTTGCCAAATGCATCAGTAACGGTGGATTCCGGTCACTTTCTAATAAGTTTTTTGTTTGACACCATTCAGTGTTTTAGGAAACTTCGGAGATTTTTTTCCCTTAAACTGAAAGTGAAGTTACTGGGAGCACATGTGCTCATATGCGTACCCCACACTTTTCGCACGGGGCACTGAGACAACGGCTTCTCATTCTCGGGATGTGAATGGCTCGCTGAATGGTATGCCCCACTCCCCCTCCCTTCCAGGTTGCAAAAATGGGCTTTTCCAAGCAGGCAGGAGCCGATTTAACCTCTTGAGGGCTGGATCTCTGCACAATGCCAGACTGTCGTGCGTCCGCAACAATAGCAGCGATGCCTTCAGTGACTTGAGAGTGACACTGTACACCTATATCTCCAGTCTCCCTTTCCCACTCGCCGTGATGTGGTTATTAATTCATCTTGTTCAGATGGTGTTAATAAAATGGCCAGCCAAGCAGAAACGGCATCCCTGCAAAAAAGAATTATACAGCCTGTATATTTATATATAACAAATATGGGAAAACTCCAGACTGCGCTTTCCCGTTTAAAAAGTTTCAGCCACGGTTCACGACAAACCCATAAAAACAGCGTGTCCGCAAATTTCGGTTATAATTGTTATTTTAATTTTACAACTTCAATGACTGCGTTGTCTTCAGCTTTTACGGTGTTTATTCATTGGCTTATTGTTTTAATTGTAGCCCGTAATAAAGTTTAATTGGCCTATTTGTCATGTACATCTAAGCCACCTGAGCGGAAAAGATTGCAAGGAGGGGTGACCCGCGGGGCGATGCCAAAACCCCGCCGAGATTGCAAATTATAACCTGAACCAAGGTGGCTCTCCGTGGCGCTCCGCGCCCTTTAAATCCCACCTGAATCCGGCACAGGCGCGGCATGCCAACCTAATAAGTCAATTAAAATTCACTTTAGCGGCGATTAGCCAGGAGCTCTTACTCTTGTCCTCATAATCAAGGACTTAATCTCCTCAAGACGATTTGCTAATCAACGCCTCGCCATTTAACCGACATTTCATCATATTTGAACTGGAGGGTTTTTTTCCCCACGTTTGATTGTGCGAAAGACTCCTGGCCACACAAGACAGCATCCTTATCAATGGGGGAGGACTGAGTTTGAGAGACGCGCAGAGAAACGCGTCTTCTTATGCATCCTGTACTCTAAAGAGAGGATAGGCGACTCAGCAAAAGACAGTTAAGCTAAGGGCGTAAATATATGAGATTAAAATAATTAGGAACACAAGTGCGACCATAATTCTTGATTTTTTATGTGATTCTTCTTGTGCGTTGTTATGACAATGTTCCCTGAATTTTTGGCTGTGCCGATCTCAGTGTGGCTCAAAACCAACGAATGCGCGCCCTCTACCGGTGCATCGCTGCCGTCTCAGGCGTTCGGAGGTTTTTAGGATCGGCATCATCCATCAGTCATCCAACCGCTTACGCTGGACACGGGGAGGGGGTGTGACTGGAGCCTGTCCCATGCGGAATGTGGCACACCTCGCTGGTCAATCATAGGACATATACACAAAGTACAAACAATTTATAGCCACTAGTTAGTCTAGCTAGACGTATTTGGACTGCAGAAGGAAACCTTCAAAAGGGGGGAGAATTTGTAAATTATACACATTGATCAGGGGCAACCTCAACCCCCCCGCCCATCCCCAGCCCAGGAGATGTAAAGCAAACGGTGTTACCCACTAAGCCACAGTGCCAACCTGGACAAGCAACAGTTGGAACCAACCTACTCTTGTCACATTTTTAGGACAATCTCCTTGGACTTCCTTAAAATAGACTGCAGTTTTAAGGACAGGCATTTGTTAATAATTTAACCATAAAGTGGGCAGGGCGTAAGGTAACGATGACCTGACGTTCTTTAAACGGCCGGGGATTACGTAAAAGAAGCGTACCGACTGACAGCACGAGTAATGGCTCTCCGAATCGCTCTCCGGCCCCCGTCACAGCGGATTAGGCGCTGAGATGCGTGACTGGAAAAAGATCCTGCGAGCTATGACATTCCAGCATCCCTGGTACGCTTTCTGCGAAAGCACTTAACCTAAAAAAAGGAAACCGAAAAGACGAGGAGTCTGCGTGCCCCACCAGCCTGCTGGCTCGCCTCGCACGCGGACTGGAAACGCGAAAGCCCCGCCCACATCTGAAGCGGCACTCAGAACCAGACGCTCAGATCGCTTCTCCCCTGTCTCTCTCATTTCTCCTTCCTACCTCTCTTCTCCCCCTTACTCCACATCACCACATCCCTTTTTTCTCAGTATCATTTCCTGTGCCTGCAGGTCCCCAATTACCACATAACTAAACTGACGCCACCGTTACCTGCTCCTAGCTCCTGCCACACATTTCATTTATTGTCCAGATTCTGCCACCTTCCACTCCACATTTGCTTGTCTGCTCACCCACCCACCCCCGCCTTACTGCAACGAGCCTGCCACTAATTGCCCCTGGTTTGCCACTAACTGCCCCCAGTTTGTCCTTGGCTGCCCATTTTAAGCATTTGGATAAAGGGAGACATTTTCAAACGAGGAGACAATAACAGTGTGTAAACATGCTGAAAACCAGGCACACACACGCTATAGTTTCAGCTTCTCACCATTGCTCATTACCCACAGTGTTGCTGCCATGCACAAATGCCTCTCCAGTCAACTAGTATCGTTTTAATTTGCGCCTGAGTGTGTACGTCTGTGTATAAAATGTCCTGCTTCTTTGGAAGAACAGCCACAGAAAAATGAACGTCCCCATTCTCAGCATATTAAGTTATGTTTGTTTTTTAGCTGGTAGGATTATAAAACATGCTCTGCTGCTTTCCCCTGCAAGCTCATTCTGTAGCTCCCCTTTTCATTCCCAAGGACTCACACTTTACCCACATCACTGTGTCGACCAGTTCTGCTCCAACGCCCCCTGCTGGAGGACCCATCCTCCATCCTCATAATGTTTTCATCAAGCAAGAACACACTGCAAGGTGAGCCGAAGGCCCCTTGCTCACAAAGTAATATGTGCTTCACATGTGTGAAGGGTGAGAGATTAGTGAAGGAGTGAGTAAGAGCCGCTAGAGGTCTGGCCTCTGAAATGTCAAGGGTTACTGATGCCGCAGAATCCAGTCCAGCAGAGAGATCAGAGGATGTCTGTGATTGGTTGTGATTGATTCAGTCTTGCAATCTAAGGCATTCAGTGGCATAACAGCTAGACCCAAGGCCAAGTCCCACTACACAGGGGCTTTTGGTTTTAATCCTTGAATCGGGTTTCATGGTGTCATTGGTATTTAAGCTAAATTGCTTGCTAGAGAGATGGAGTGAAGTTATATGCTAGTATGATAAAGGCACTACTTACACATGATTATTATCTTCAGGGAGTTTAGCATCCAGGTCACTTTGAGATGCAGTTCAACTTTGCACAGTGTCATCAGTACGGCTTTTTGAAGCTCGTTTATTAGAAGGTGACTCTCACCTGGCACAAATTGTGTATCTAGGGCGGTACATAGAAGCAGGGGCCTCCCAGCACAGATTCAGGGGCCCATTGGTGATTTATAAAAGGGAACTACAGTGCCACCACTGGCTGCCAGCACAAAGCCATGGTGTAGCTATCTGCACACGGACCTGATCCATGTAACTGTGAGTCACACGCCTTCATCTCTGCACAGAGCCCCCTGGCTGACTGGGGGAGACTGAGTCACTGACCTGAGCTTGTGTTTAGAGTGGTGGTGGTTGGAGTATGATGAGCACATGCATGTCCTCCTATGGCTTTGTACTAGTTTTAGTCTCTTCACTTTTGTTGAATCTCATGCCTTGTCTACATGTACACAGGTATTTTTTAAAACATACCTTTTTCTATATGTCTTGGGCTTTTGGCCACACGTAAACGGCGTCTTAGGTCCAGGGTGAAGATTTTAAGAAACTCCGTCTTCAGCGTTGACATGTAGACAGGGAAAACAGAGTTTCTGGCTCGAAACGTCAGATTGTGCTCCGTTGTCCACTTTGTTTAACGTCAGAGCGTGCGCTGTTTGCTGTATAAATTAGGCGAGTTTGAGCAATGGCGGACTTAGCCGAAATAGTGCTTGTGCTAACCTTGCTGACAGGACTTCTTACATGTGTACAGATACATGTTGAGTCACTCTCGCATTATATTGATCAAGACAGGCGTCGGAATGTGCGCCATGGTTTTCAATTTAACAGGACTGGCAATTAGGCTTCTGATTGGCTAACATGGCAGTACGGTTAGAGTTATAATGCCACCTGTTGGTTTGACATGCTCTTGACAGCGCATTTTAGCGGTTTCATGTGCACGGAAATATTTTCGAAGACAATGTTCGTGTGGACGGAGATTTTTTTTTAACGGAGGAGGAAAAACACTGTTTTAAAAAATACCTGTGTACGTGTAGACAAGGCATTAATCTGCAGTAATCGGCAGTGACCCATCAACATTCAAGCTGTAGTTTGGGAAAAAGGCAGCCAAATATCTGACGTCTGAATTATTCTCATTACATATGTGCAACCCATATTATCTGGGATGTGAGGACAAACAAATCAACGTCCTTCTAAAGAGCCCTAAACCTCACCACAAATGCTGCCACTCCAGGAAAACAAGCGAAATGAGGGGAAAAAAATCGATTTCTCGCCCTCTGTTCCTTGCTTATCTTCTCTACCCGCAATCTCCAACTCTCATTCCCTAAACGAGGAAGAAGCCTTGGCTTTAATCCTCCCCCCCATCTCTGTTTAGCCCCAGGAGCGGCGCTCCAAAATTACAAACCCAGACGCGTTTCTGGCCCGAAAGCCAACTCCAAGTTTACCCCGAGGAAACGACTCTCATCTCCCACCCTCGCCTCCGAAGAGTCACGTCCGTGAGGAGCGAAATGAGCAGTGCAGGACCAGGCTCATTGCAGTTCCTGACAATGCATACGCGCACACACTTGGGTCGCCCATGGCTCAGAAGGCCCCTGCCTCTCAATACACAGCATTCCTTGACCTCTTCAACTGCCTTCAGGAAATATCATTCTTATTGACGTGTTGAGAAAACATGTTGCATTGTATCAAGGTGCAGTTGTGCTTGTGGGCTAAACATAGTCAGTCTATGCCCTCCTTCTTGGTGTCTAATGTTTCAGACAGATTATGTACACAGTATAGTCATGTAGCCCTTGCCTGTGAGGGATGCAGACAAAGAGAGACCTCAAATTCCTCAGACTTATTTGCACATAGACACAGTTGCATGACCTTCACCAGTGGGTGACTGGGGTCAAAAACGTGATCTATTCATTACAACCTTAGCAAATAATTTCCTGTCCTTCAGTGCCTCTGTCTCTTTGTACTCTTTCATCCGACCTCTATTTTTGGTACGAGCACTTCTTAGAGTGGCAACAGATGAAGATGTTTGACTTGAAGGACAGTCGGAGGTTATAGTAGGAGACGGCAAGCCGGAAGGCAGTACAGAAGCACCTCAGTCTTCTACTGTTCGCCGAGGGGGGAAGGAGCACCAGAGAACAGGTATCTGTGAAGGGTTTGTGTGAGGCAGCAATGATGTCCACGGAGGGGGCAGATTGAATCGGAGCTTCTGCTGACCTGCTGTGTGATGCTAAAGATCGGAGCGGTTTTGTGTGATACAGAGAGGGATACAGCAAATCGAGGCAGGGCAATGGCAGTTCTCCGTAATAAATCGGGGTTACAGACGGCGAGATTGAGGGGAACCCAAGGCCACCAGCCTCCCATCTGATGAGGCTTCCGCTGGTGGATGTCTAATAGAGCACTCCATCTACACTGCCGTCCCGCAGCTGCCTTCTTTGTTCAGCCATGCGGAACTTCGCATTTCACACGCTGTTCATTTATCAGCCAAACTGCAAGTGGCAGCAGTGCTGTGGGACGCTAGTATGAGAACATAAAAGCAGCTCTTGTGTTCACACAACATGACTCCCTGAAATCCTTCTTGTCCTCCCATATCTGAGATGAGCCATCAGTAGACACCTATCAGGCCTGAAATACTGCACTGTCGCGCTCACCATACCAGGACAACCCAACTTCTGTATGCCATTCCACTACTAGGCAGACACTTCACAGATGATGATAGACTATGACAGGCGATTTAGACGGATTCCATGCCCATACAAACTGTCAGGAGTTTCTCTTTAATTTCCAGCTTTTTTTTCTGAGAAAATTGACAGATTTAACACAGATGGGACGTTTGCATTGTGGGTGATGCCCATTGGCCTGAAAGATGCACCACCATCTCCAGTGGTCGATCACGGAAGCTGGCAGTGAAGTGGGGCTGATCCATTATTTTCACTCATTCTCAGACTCATTCTCATTCTCTATAAGAAATAAAGCCAATAATAGACAGAAAAGAGGGAGGCTTTTTTTCCATTATGGCCTTTGGTTAGCAGCCCTGTCCTACTATTTGATCCCCGTAGACAGAGAAACGGTGGTGAAATTTCAGCCTTTTCCTTAGGATATGTAATTTCATCTGCCCACTTTTTACCAAACAGAAAGAAGGTACAGGGAATACCCCTTAACAAAAATATATTCTTTCGTAATGTGTAAGAATAAATTCCAAGAACAATGCAGAGTTGGGGAAAAATCTACACCAGGCAGCAGACCCCTGTGCTTTGTTTTGATGAAGTGAAGACAATCTCCTTCTAGAGTAGAGTTCTTCTTGGCAGTGGTTGACACTATGCTACATTAAACTAATTTCCCATTCGCAGGCAAACGGAAAAAAATCACAAGGTTATGGGACCCCCGTGAACGGGTGATGCCTCAGCGCACAGTGACAGATTGCATTTTCCGCTAACAAAAGGACAGGAATTTAGCCCATACTGCCGCTGAAGCTATGATTATCTCTGTTTTTTATGGATTTATGCAGCTTTTTGGCCAAATTAACTAGCTTGAAGAGCAATTAAAATCCTTTGCAAGAAAACAACAACACTGCCTTCTGCATGCTTCTGCCAGCGACCTACTGGTACCTCACGGAACCCCATGACGGTACACTGACGTTTCCATCAAGAGAGCAGGCCAGCCGTTCCATGGGCGGAGACCCAGAGGACAGCTGATCCGTTCCTTTCGTCTTCGGATGACAGCTTCTCGAGACAGGCGCTGTGGATAACGGCACTGACAGTGAGCCGCCTTTCCGGACACACCTGTGTAGCCTAGCAAGTTGTCATCGTCGTCACGTTCTGGTGAGGGGGCGTGTGTGGTGTCCCCCCCCTGAGGCCTGTCCTGTCGGTCTGCATCTGCGATGGGAAAAAAAACAGAGAAAAGCAGCTGATGAGGACTGAGAGTGATGCTGCCTCGTCACCCCTGCTGTCCCCAAGGCCCAACTACAGTCTCAGAGCAGCTCAGTACCCAAGCCCCACGTGCACACACACAAACACACACACACAGACACACACACACACACACACACACACACACACACAGACACACACACACACACACAGACACACACAAACACACACACACAAACACACACACACAGACACACACACAGATACAGACACACACAAGTGCACACACACACACACACACACAAACACAGACACACACAGACACAAACACACAGACACACACACACAAACACACACACAGACACACAGAAACACAGACACAAACGTACATACACAGACACACACACACATACAGACACACATACTGTACACACAGACACACAGAGACACACACACACACATACATACACACACACACACACATACATACACAGACACACACACATACACGCACACACACAGATACAGACACACACACAGCTTTGTAATTATATCTTTGTGGGCACTCCATTCATTTCTATGGGGAAAACACTAATCCCAACATGACCTTAACCCCTACCCAGCCCCAACCTTAAGTCACCAAACAAAATACTTTTGGCATTTTTAGTTAAATTCATTGCATTCACAGATCTTCGTGGGGACCTGAAAAATGGTCCCGACAATGTCAAAATAACAGGTTTTTATTACATTGTGGGAAACATTTGGTCCCCACAATGTAATATAAACAAATACACACACACACACACACTGCACCCCACCCCCGTTCGATATCCATCTTGGAGTGGGAAAAATAATGAGTTACATGGGGGAGAGGTGGGACACCTTACCAAAAACTTCCCATCAACATTCCTGCATGTCACTACAGAAACGCAGCAACTGCAGAGTGACAATGCTTGATTATCTTGTGACAGATGGCGCTTGGTAATAAGGAGACTGCGGAGGGAAACGCATCGACTAACAGGTCCGATGTAAACACCAACTTTCGAGGCGTTCTGCACCGACTGGGAAGCCTGGGACATACTCTCCAGTTTCGCTGAGACGCTGAAAATTAAACATCGCTGCTGCTTTGTGCTCCCAAATGTTTGTTAGCCCCGAGACGGCAGAAAACAATGCTGGCTTTCTGCTTTCTTTGCTTTACAATGCTAATGTGCACCTGTTCAATAGGCATTCAGCAACGTGCAGGAATTTAAATACGCGAAATGCAGATTGCAAATGCTCACCAGGGACACATGCAGCATTTCCTGATTCATCCCCAAGGGATATCTTTTACCTGTCTGCATAATCAGACAGATTTTTCTCTGTGTGCCAATGGTCAGCTTCCATATCCCTGTGATGTCAGGCCTGAATCCTGTCCCAGTCTGAGTTGTGGGACTTCTCCTGGGGATGGTTGTCATGGAAATAATTAATCTCAGGTTCTATTTGATCCAAGTTCCGAAGCTGCTGATTTACAGTGGAGGGGTGGTGAGATCGAATGAGACCTGTGCAGGACTCTGCTGCTGGATAATTAGATTTAGGTGAAATTGCTAGCTGGCAAACCCAAAACCAAGAAATGTTTTGGGCCATCAAAACTACCATGTCTGTAAAAACAGATAAGGAGCAGTAGATTCCTGATTAGAAGGTTCTAGAATAAACCACCTGAAGCTGGAGAAGTTTTGAGGATTTACTAGGATGATTTTTGTCAGGACAGAGGGAAGGGGAACTGCCTTGGAATTCACAGCTCCCATATAGATCCTTTATTGTATTTACAGTCCCCCTTTACCTTCCTTTTGGGATCAGCCCAGCCTCTTCCTCACTTGTTTGCACTGATTTTTTAACAATGCCAGAATAAAAAAAAATGGCAGATGCCCTGCTCTGTTTTCTGCATTGTGAAAGCCCTGGAGGACCTGACCTCTAGATGTATGACAGACAGCAGGGGCAGCACTACAGATTTTGGGCCTCAGAAAATTTTAGGGCCCGATCATCTTAATTGCTACCAGGCGTCAGAAGAATGTTCCGGAAGCAGACCTGTCCATTAGGTTACAGTGCATAGAACGAGCAGAGCCCACATTCTCCTGTTCAGTAACTGGGCCTTGTTAGTCATGGCTGTTAGTTAGCCATATCTAACCATTAGCTATTCAGCACAACACACACACAAACACTCACAGATACACGCACAAGGCAGACAGCCAATGAATGATCGTCACTTCCTGCACGCATAATATGACTTAATTGGGATCATGTGACAATGATTTTCACTGGCTCTGCCTAGTGTCAGTCACGATAGCAGTCGGAGCCTCTCCCCCCTTTGCGGACTCCAGGGAGCTGGGATACATTTGTATGTGAGAGTCTGCATTTAATGCATGAAACAGACTGCAGAGCTCATGTTACAGGCACAATGCACAGGACTTCTAAAGAAACAGAGGAGGCAATTAATTACTGATGCAAGCCTCTTTGTTTATTGTAGTAAGAAGTCCCCAGACTTTAATTAAATGAGCCCTGAACAACAGTTGTCTGCAGTGCTACCCATGTCCTCTCAGTCTATCCTTTTTAAGCTCCTGTCCAATCCTCCTCAGCAGGCTTTGCCCTAAGGTACAAGCGCAGCTCATTAAGCCAGACTCATTAGGTAGAGGGCCCCCCAGAACACCTAGAGAAGAGGTTTGAAACGGACGTGTCAAGATTAGATTTCTCGTCCTCGATGCTCGCCGGCTCATACGGGATCAGGAATGCATTCAAGAATCAACCCAATTTGCTCACAAATGCGACAAGCATCTTCAGGCGTCTGTGACAGCGCTGGGTGAACTCTGTATCACACCCGCGCAGAACGGCGGTCGCGAGCTCCACGGCTGCAGCTGCATATCAAAACGGATATGAGACATAAATAAACATGACCTTACCCACCTTCTAACTGGAGCATATATATATATATACACTCACCTAAAGGATTATTAGGAACACCTGTACAATTTCTCATTAATGCAATTATCTAATCAACCAATCACAT
>JAODJW010000014.1:222188-236959 GCA_026777045.1 Hyperopisus bebe | reverse complement strand
GACCTGCAGACAATTTTCACTCTTACGCTCACAAACACATATCATTTGAAGCCCCTGAATACAAACGCAGAAAGGCATAGAGGATTCCACGCACACTCACACATACAAGCGGCACGCGATCAGACATACATTACCGACACGCACGCACCTACCGACGATAGTGCGGATGCTGACTCATACACACGCAAATGTGCTCATGCAGGCTTTCCAGATGTTTCCTACATGCTGACAAACCTCCCAGTCCGGCAGAGCTCATTCTCAAAGTGTCCAATTAGTACCTGATTAATCGCTACTGAGCTAAAACAAAACAGGACTATTCATACACCTTGGAGAACAAATCCTGACTTCGCAGCACTGGCAGGCCACAGGGAGAGGAAATGCGATGTCGCACATATGAGGCGGCCATTAGTAAGATCTCACATATATGGGAAGCATGTCATAGGCAGACCCTGAATCTACTCCATACCTACAACCATAATGGTGGTAAGCATCCTACACACTACCATAACATAGTATGTAACTAACAGCAGAAAGTTCCAGAAGCTCATCCGGACCTCACATAGGAACGGAGCTGGTTCACCACATTATTGCAAACACGGGTACGTCCATCACCACATCAAGAACATCCAGCAGGAGAATCCGCGTCTCTGCATGTGTGAGGCGTTACCTTCGGGTGAGTCTCTCACTTCCTGTGCTCTGACGAACAGTCAGGAACATCCTGACCAAAGCCACATACAGCCCATTACCACTGGGCAATGGTCAGTACCAGTCATACTCTCTAATCCAGTATACGCCCAGTTAATTTCGCTATGGTGACCAAACAAAGGTCTAAACAAAGGTCATGTGACATACACACAAAACTCTGTGCTCTTATCCAAGTATACAGCCTGTTGTTTACCGAATGGTCCAGCAGACAAAAAAATAATAATAAAATTACCTTAGTTATGTCTGGATTTTAATTGTTTCAACAAAATGAGAATAAGGAGCGTAAAGCTTGGCAAAATAAGCACAGATGCCTTTGAAGTTCTCAATTTATTACACAGAAAAACCTCAGGCGTGTTTGCGGGAACCATTTATGCCTGTGAAGACCAAAGCCTGCTTCAAACACACAGCCAAATTCACATGTACAAAGAGCAGCTATCTGCCCAAGAAACAGCTTCATTTAAAATACTTTCACAGAAATTCGCACATGTTTAAAAACTGCCTCAGATCAATACCAACTTTGATTCATATTCAACAGACCCTTTGCTTCGGGAACTATACAATATTTCTTAATTACCGGCAGAGGTTCCTCTGAGAGGCAGAATTGATTAGGCATTTCATTCTTTGATTAAAAAAAACTGATAAATAAACAGACTTACTGCATTTAATTAAACTCTATAGCCCCATTTACTACCATTAATTTTCCAAACCCAAACAATTTCACAAAGCAATACACACAACAGATTCCATTAAATGTGCAGTGCCTTCTTCCGTTGGATGATATATTCTTGCATTTTATTTAGATCACTGTGCTTTTAAATAAACTTCAGCTGCGGCATTTTCACAGCTTGTAGGTCTAAGAACACAGATATATGTGGGTGTGTAACAGGTATGGGAGAGACTCCAGGTTACATGCAGGACCCGTTTGGGGGGGGGGGGGCTTGTGGGAAAAGCAGCCCTCACTGCATAAAGGCACCAGGCATCCCCTTAAAGGACCCCCCCTTATCTTCCTTTTCTAGGGGCGCCCTGGCAAAATATCACCTTAGGACCCCGATAGGGTTGTCACTTTCGGAAGAAGTATGGGACACAACCCGTGATGATGAAATTTACCATATTAGAATTTCCCATTTGGTGCATTCCGGAGTTTCTATAGTACTGGGCTCCCTATCCATGTCCTCCAGTGCCGTCCATGTGCCCTGACATGAGGCACATGGGGTTCAAAGGTCGACGGTATGCAGAACCACTTTTATAAGAGTGAATTAGAAAAATCAATGTCATGGAAATCGATACGTTGGGGAATAACGATGAATGTGATGAAAAGAAGCTGTCAGCCACTGATGTCTGGGGTGTGGTGAGGTGGGGTTTTATGAATGGCCTGTCTCCATGAGGCTGTGGGCCTTTGACTTTTGACCCCTCACCCCTGGCGCATGACTACATTATTTCCGGAAAAGAAACGGCGGTCACTCATACGAGTCGCCAAATCGTCCAGTTGCTGCTCACTCCTCCACCATATCCAGGGGGCATGGGGGGTGACAAAAACATTACGTTCGTTAATGTCGGGAAGGGGGCCCTGTGGGGATGTCCTTCTCCTTCCAGTGTCTCTCAGCCCAGTCCTCGGGGAGCCCCAGACAGTCCACGTTTTTGCTCCCTCCCAGGATACCTGAACCAAACAATCAAGAACATTGAATGGTTCTGGTTCAAGTGTGTTGGGAGCTGGGAGGGAGCAAGAATATGGACTGTCTGGGGCTCACATTGGGTCCATCCTTATCCAAACATGGATAAAGATAATGGTGATGCGGGATAGGGAAACTGTGGTCCGTGCAGTTATAAAAATTGGGTCCAAAAGCAGGATAGTGATGTAATGACTGACTGCAGCTCCCTGAGCTTGGTTTAAATAGCCAGCACACGGACTCAGATAATGACGGTGACCTCTGTCTCTGTGTGCAGCAAACAGTAGGACTCACTGCTGTCTGCGAATACAGATAGAGAGCCGCTCTCAGAGCTGGGGTCTGTTGCTGTGTGTGTGCACGTCTGCTTTTGTACACGTCTATATTATGCAAAATTCCGGAAGGTAGCACACTCGTCTTGGCAAGGAATGCCAATTCCTCCTCACTAACACTGGCCTCATTTGCCTCATTGTTCTGCAGAGTTTGTAGGGTACATTTTCACCGAGAAATGCATTCATAAATATTAATATCACATATGAACACTAACCTGGAAATAAGATTGTTGCACATATGTATTGCAGGAGCAGCAAACTAGCATATACTGATATATTCTGCTGCTGCAATATACCCGCAAAGATCTTTAAAAAACAGCAGAGCATGTCAGTCAATACTGTAATTGAATGAACATACCACGACTAGGTCTGCGGTTAGCCAGTTGGATCACGTCCCGCATCAATAATGCATACTCACGTTTTATTGAAATTCAATGGAATTCCCAGTCTTTTGATGGAGATTTTAGCAGGTTCTTTTGAGCAATGGTTCCAATTGGGGGGGGGGGGGTCATCTATTACTTAAGGTGCAAGGGCACCGAGCCACTCACTGGCTTGTTTTTAATGGACTTACTGTACATGGGTTGTTGTCAGTGAAGTTATTGGGTAAGTGTCAAGATACAAACTGATCTCTCTTTATATTTTGAATTCTTAATGATGTTAGTTATTTAGCTATCAACACTGTTGTTAAAATTAGCGATATAAAGTAATCCATATGAACAACCGTCATGCATATAAATGTTAGCGAGTACAAACATACATGACGGTTCATGCTTTCATGAAACATCTTTTCATTTTTCATTTAAATGTCAAATGCTTTCAGTAGACAGAGGAGAATGAGTGTATTCCATCTATAGACACAATCATCAAAAAGTGGACATATATGGTTTTAATGGGACATCTATGATACGCAAACTCTGACGAAGGATATCCCAGTCAACTTCCTACTTTTCAGGAAGGCATGATGGGAATGATGACGTAGATGCATCTGAATGAGTTCTGGATGAGCTCCAGCAGTAAGCGTGAGCATCCTGCATTTCAATTCCTTCAAAATACGGGAGGTTCACCCAAAGTTTCCTTGACGGAGACTGCAGATACTCGGTGGCACCCCGACAACATGATGCAGTTTCTTGGGATGAGGCGACAACGTGAGAATGATCCACTTCAACTCTCAGCTGAAGGTAAAAACGAAGACCAGCGGGGCACTGCACTGCGAATAAAACCCTACATATGTGTGGCAGAAGATGTTAATCTCCCAGGCAAGTGTGGAGAAGATGAGTTTCTCTGGTAAAAGCACAGCTGCTACTCTGTCCAGGTGAGATGGAATGCACTAGGAACGGCTTTAAGGTGCCAGACATTTCTGTTCACACCCACTACACTCTGCAGGTGCCAACGACGGATCTCCCGGTATTATTTTAGAACCTAAGTGTTCCAACAGCTGGACTGAAGGACCAGAAGACTGAATTTGGATCAATATTCTGAATAGAAAGAGGCATTTATGGACAGGCTAAATCCACAGCTGTGTAAACAATTCTTCTATCAGAGAAAAAAACGGAACAAAGACTCTACCATGGAAGCCCCATCCGCAGGTCCAGAAACCACTCAACACACATTTAACATTTATATGTGCCGAAATGCACTTACACGCTCGCAGGTACACAGCGAGAGGCGGACAATGGTTCTTCCAGAAATCACCCGGCTAGGAGCACCTCAGAGACGTCACACAGCCACTTGGCTTGGATGCAGCTGGACCTCTTCACCACCTGCACCCTTAGGCCAAAGTGCGCCGCAGGCTTGTTCCACAGACCAGGTGTCTCCATCAGCACTGATTGCTCACATGGCTACACCGGCCCCTCAGTGGTCTGCGCTTATTAGCAGCTTGTACAGTGCGCAGCTTTCACTGATACAAAACGTGGTTCATTCTGCGTGCCACAGTGATTGGTTATTGAATCTGTGAGACTTTACCTGTGTAATTCAGGGTTGGGGGCATTCCCGAATGCATTCAAAAATCCCAATCCAAATCAGGAAATGGAGCTGGAGTTGGGATCAGAAAAAAAACTACAGGGAACAGAACTGGAATTGAAATCGAATTTCAGTGAGATATAAATTCCAACTCCAGTTCCATTTCCTGAAATTGTGGAGTGTATATACACACACAAGCAGTAATCAAAGACCTGTCTTACCTAATATATAAATAAAGTATATAAACGTTTATGACATGGATAAATGTATGTACAAGCAAGATTACATGAAAGAGCTGCCATTAAAACATCGCAGCGGGGTAGGAAACTTTCAGCACCAATTCCCCTGGACAGCTCCCTGCTAGCGCAAGGGGCGAAATCCGGAGGGCAGACACGTTTGGGTTTCACGATTAAGCAGCACTGCAGATCTGCTTCGCAATGTACGTTCTCGATACAAAAAGATAGTAGCCTACTATTTAGATTCCCAATACAGTTAGTGCACATAATGATCAAATTGTTCTTTGTACACCCCAAAAATCAGTACAAATGAGGCGAGCGACAACAAAATCGGTAACGATTTTACAATGTTTCAACTTCATTCCGAAGCGTTCAGAATGAGGCGGCGATCACTGTGAAACTGACGGAAGATTTGGTCGCAATGTCAGGCGAAATGATAATGCGTGAAAACGTAAAGGCGCCGTGTAAATGCAAGCTACGAGACCTGCAAGCTACGATACTACTTCGCACTGTTTCCTAAATATTCGCTGTGAAGAAATATTGAACTAACTACACTTCACAAGACATTTCAGCATCAATCTAACTGCAGTATATTGGTTTTAAAAGAACTGAAGTGGGTTACCGAGAGAGCGATCGCCCGTAAACGTCCTGTATCTGAAACGACACATAATTCAATATTATAACGAAAGATAAAATAACAAATACTCACATATAATACAACTTTGCAGAAGTTTTTCAGGAAACGACTGAAAATCAAATATTAACTGCCGTAGTGACCTGGTTGTTCAATCCAGGGTTTCACAGGACAGCGGAGGAGAGGCGCTCAATGGGGAGGTACGGGTTAGGCTGGGAGGAGGGCGATGCTTAATGAGTTATTCTTCATCAATAATGCACAATCATCTGTCCCACGCAGGGCTTCAGACAAACCCCAGCCATTCGTTTCCACAAAAGCAAACTAAACGTACGCATATATCAACACCACAGCCCGGCGTAATTTCCAAACGCTCAAAACTAAAGAGGATTTCAAAGTTAACAGCTAAATTTCTAAGGATCCACGAGTATAACTCAAAATATACTTTCCTGTTATTTTAGTTTTCGACATTGTGTACTGCCTGTACGGCGTTTGCATTAGTTTCTGTTTGGTCTTATAATACTAAAACACTATAAAGATTTGTTTCGCGCCACACTCAAATGAAATAACTCTTGCTTTTGAATAAAATTGTGTTACAGTTCGATATTGATTAATTATTTCGTTAAAACTCGGTATTTATCAGTAAAAGTCGAGTGCAGTCACAATCTAAACTTTGGCATCGGACAGTGGTAAAATGCGCGTCTCAGATACACCTTTTACACATGCGATGGAAACCAGGCTCCGATCGCTCGACAAACAAAATTCAAACCAAAGTAAAGTCGATTTACCCTGTTTCCAGATCGTGTTTCCCGTAGCCTTTTGTTTATTTGCCGATCGTTCCTTGTTTTATTTAAAATTCTATTTGTTCCATACCCGAGTAACTTTCCCGTTCGGCCACAGTAATGCAAGAGCACCCAACTAAATATTGAGAAAAAAACCCAAAGAAATTACTAAAAGACAGTAAGCGGACTAGAAATTCTGTAAGGTGTCTGATAAATCAAAAAGGAGTGGACGGCCAAGCCCAATGATGGTCCCTGGGTGAAAGCTAATCCTTTGGTAGATGGGATTCCAGGGCGAGCGATCTGCGATACTCGCAATGCGGACAGCGAACAGTAATGCATACAAATCGCTCCATGCTTCGGCTCCTGCGGCGGCCGACGTCTCTCCCCCCGGGTCCTAAACCTCCGCTAAAAACGTCTCTCTGAGGCGTTACCCGGCGCTGCAAATAAATTATACGGAATATTCTTCGTCTGACTCATGGCGACCCATACCCGGTCAGTTCTCATTGTAATTTGGGATATTTGTATTGTTACAATATGGTCTAATTTTAGTAGCTGGGAGGGACATGCAAAATGTCCCAAAAGTTATGAAATATACTTAAGCCAGAAAACAAGGCTGACCGATTCTATTTGCTGTGAGGAAAGAGCAGATCTATTCTGAGTTAATAGGTCATGTCACTAAAGCATGTGTTAAATGCAGAAAGGACTAAAGGGGTGGAGTATTTCAACAATAATCATCCTTCAGCAGGTGTGTATTTACAGAAAGACATTGTCTGTCTCCCTCTCCCTCTCTCTCTCTCTCTCTCTCTCTCTCACACACACACACACACACACACACTCACACACGTTTGTAATTATATCTTTGTGGCGACTCTCCATTCACTGCTATGGGAAAAACTCTAATCCCAACATAACAACCTACCCATAAGTAACCAAAAAATAAAAATAAAAAATACAAGACTTTTAGCAAAGGCGTGGCATCTATCATCCTCCTACATGCATATCAAGGTCCCCCTGAACAGTGATGATGCTATGTGGTTGCAGCGATGTCACAGGATGCCGCAGCTCTGTTCATCAAGCAGATGCACGTGTGCGCGATCGCAGGCATTCCAGGCTGGCCGCTGTTATGGTAGCATCTCTTAGTGAGATGTAGCCAACCATAGGTGCTGGTTTTATCCATCTTTGATCTGGGGTGACCGGTGCAGGAATGGGGTCAAACCTGCAGGTGGGGGCAGAGAGGGATGTCAATCAAGCTTACTACTTCTGACAAACCCAATAACCCATACAAGATCGCATCGCCGCCATCCATCCAAGGCCACATCAGCAGCATTAAAGGGGAACTCGTGCACAACGCGATACTCCAAGATCCTAGGAATCATCTCTCCTTCCACTTGGTCTTTCTTCGGACAGAACACATCCGCATGGTTACAAGCCTACCAATGGCTTCAGAATGAGAGGGCTAGACGCGGAGATTTCTGCGGACACCGCTAGAGCAATGACGTTAATAAGGGGTGTGGGTGAAGCTGATTCTTCACTGACATCATTGTACCAACCACCAGACAATGAAGCTATATTGGTGGAATTAATTACACAGCCAGGAACTCAATTAGACTAAGAATGCAACGATTCTTCAATTCCACATCACCGCCGGCTATATGAATACATTGTGTCTGCCCTATCAGACGAAGTGGCTGACCCTTCCTTTCTCACAAATAGAATTGGGAAAAGGTGAAAAACCTCATTGCTCAATCACGCCCTATCCCTGCCATTATTTATTCATACCTAGTATCCACACGTTCGGAATTCATCATTCATGAGTTGAGTGGATATAACCTGCCCTCTGCATTTATGTTAATTTGTAGAATGACTGCTATCCCCGCTGTCTGAAAGGTTACCGTTAGCCGCAAAGATCGCTTAAAATTACGCTACTTATAGCAGCTAAGCTGTCAAGAGCATAATGAATTGACTGAGTGGAAAAGTGCCGTAATAAATCAACAGACATTAGACCAGCTACAGAGTTTGTGCAGTTGAGAGTTCCAGAACGTGCTATGAAGCACTCTTTGGACATTCGGCCTCTTGATTGGATGATGGTGCGAATGTTGTTTATCTGTTGGAGAGGCTCAAGCCAGGATCCCCCTGGCTGTGATAGCTGTTCATCTGGAGAGGGCGCCGAGTGGCTCTCAGAACGCTGGGTGGGGGCTCAGAATGGAAATAACAAGGCAAGGTAACACCACCTATTCAATGTAAACATCCAGAAATGAATGGGAGGGCCAGGCTAGACAGTGCAGTCTCAAGGATTACTGAGAGTGGGGGGAGGCGGTGGCGCTGTGGCTTCTGAATCTCACAATTATTCTTAGAAACTTGACCCCCTACTTTCTGAAGGCAAAATGGGAGGCAAATAAGCCTCATTACCCAAGAGAGCTCTGCCACCCTGTCAGTTAGGGAGAGACACCGTGGTTAAGGAAGTTAAGAAGTGCTGAGTGAAGGGTCACAGGTTTATGCATTATGGGACATTTACTGCAGAAGTCATAGAAGCATTCACGCTTTATATGGAGCAGACATGCAGTATATACACTGACTTACCCAAGTCCGCTTTATTTAAGCCAACAGGCGTCTTATTAAGCAGACTGCAGTCTCATGAATCACTGTCACTTGATCCTATTTTACTGGTGGTGGGCAAAAGCATGGTAAAAGGTATCAGGCTGTACTCCATACAACGTTGTTACAACATCACCATAAACACCTTCAAACCCAGGGCCGTTGGCCCATTTGTGGCTCATTTTCACTGTGAATCATGGGCTTGGACAGCATGTCACCACGTCTGCGGTTTGCCATGGTCACGGGAGGATCTACCGCATGTACGCCAAGGAAGAGCCTTCTGCGGCTAAAGGAGCACATTGGCATGGCGACCGCGAGGGAGATGCTCCCCCAGTGCCACCCTGTGCCAGCTGCTCCCACAGGCTTAAAGACGCCCATTGCTGCTCACCAGAGGGAACTCACAAGCCAGCATATGACTGCTGCCCTTAACTTTAACCCAGCATGTCAAAAGGAAACATTTTTACTGGCACGGTTACACATGCACATACATGCACTTAAGCATACTATACCATACCTAGGGTTCAGTGCATGTGTAGCATACTATACTATAGCTAAGAATAGTATACCAAACCAAGAGGACTGTGCATGTGCAGCCAACTTTACTATTTTTATGTATACTATACAACACCTAACGTACTGTGCAAGTGTGGCATACAGTACTATACAGTGGTACCTCAGTTCTCTAACTCATTAGAACTCGAATTTCTTAAAAGTCGAACCAACCAGTTCGGGAAAAAAATTACCTAGAACTCGATCTAAATATCAGAAGTCAAACCGTGAACGCCGACCTAAGATAACTTGTACGCGCGGGGAAATGAGTCACGCAGCACGTCTCTCAGCGGAAACAAAGGGTAAAGCTTCAGTCTCAGCCTCGCATTCGCTGTGTTATCATCGTGCATGTTTACACTGGCTGAATACATGTATTTAGACAGTAAAAATACATTTAAACAATGATAGACAGTAATCATTATTATATAATAAAATACATTTAAAAATAAGATCTTATTCATTTTTTTTATATTGATAATAAACCATTATTACATTTAATTTTAATAATATTGTCGTGCCGAGCGGGGACGGAACGGAGACAAAGACTCAGACGTCAGGGTATCGGGGAATACAGGGTTTAATTACAGGTAAGGCAGGCAAAACGCAGATGGACAATACAATGACCGGGCTGGGGAAACAAACTGAAACGCGGATGAAATACATGCAGAGGACTAATCACAACAACCAGAAACAGCTGATCACACGGGGATTCCACACGGGGTTAGGGTTAGGGTTAAGGCAAGGGTTTTAGGGGTTTTGGGGGGTTAGGGTTAGGGTCAGAGTTAGGGTTAGGGCTATTGATTAGCACTACGGTAGCATTTTGAGACAGAACACTGGGAACCAATTAATTGGTTTTCCATTATTTCTTATGGGGAAAATTCAATCACAACTCGAACTTTTTAGGATTCGATCTGGAGTTCTGAACGGAGTAAATTCAGGTACCACTGTATCTCAGTATACTATGCCATACTAAGAGTACTGTGTGTGCAGCGTACTATACTACAGTATATTCAACCTAAATATACTATATCAGACTAAAGCTGGCTAAATACTTCAGATGAATCAACCTTGTTTTGACAATATGATGCCATATGATGTGCACTCACTGCAGTGATTACCATTTTAACAGACCACCTGTACAGGGGCTACAAGGCGAAGTTTTTTGTTTGTTCTGATCCACCCACTGACTGACATAAATGTGACACAATGCAGTTCTTTAGAAGTACCAATTATGTAGTCACTGGCATGCTTTAACACCGCAGTGCACTTTAAATGGTGTAAATCAATATGTCAATTTGTTTGTTAATAGTAAATGTCTTAAGCATGTAATGTTTGCTGTGGAATGCATTTGTTTCTTTAGACTTTAGCGGTGAATGTCGTGTACATTGTTGGCTTCCCTGTTTGTGCCACTGCAAGTATTAAACCAATATTTGGCGTACCGGTAGGGGTGCCACTGTAAATATACAATATCAAAATACTCTGTTTGCAGCATACTATACTCTGCCTTATGCACAATACACCAAAATTAGTGTTCTATTTGATTGCAGCATATTAGTCCACAGTTCGAATACCATGTGTGCAGTATACTATACTATACCTAAGCATGCTATATCAGGCTTAGAACACTATCTGTGCAGCACTCTAGACTCCACCTAAGTACACTCCATCAAACATAGAGTGCTGCATGTATGTAGCATATTTTACCATACTAAGAGTACTGTGTGTTTGCAGAAGCAGTAACAGTCATGCTAACACACATACAGACGACATCCCATCCCTGATTTGTCGGGGAAGCTCACGAGCAGCTGCTGTTTCTGTCCCCAGTGCCCCCCGAACCCCCAGCAGACAAACAACACTCATCAGAATTCAACTGCAGAGCAATTACCCAGGCTGCTCTGGGAGGCTTGTGGACGTTATTTTGTCACAGGTGCTCAGCTGCAGCTCCCTGAGGCCCATGACTGGTACTGTACCTCTTCCGCCCCCCACCTGACCTCCTCACCTTGGCTCACCATTGTTTCTGCCTGCCTGCACAGGTGTTTCCCACACGGAACACACACTCGAGACACCTATTGTGTTCACAGGAGTTCAGTTGAGGATACTGGCAGGGGGTGCAATGGTGCTTACAGACTTCTAAAAATCCAGCTGAAATCCTTCTCCATCCCAGACTGCGTGACAGATTCACAAACCTACCTCCTTGGAATTATTATGGGATGGAGGACTAGTGCAGCTCAGGGATCCTTAGTGGAGGGGAGGGTTACAGGGTCAGAAAGAGGATGGGTAATTACAGCACAGGAAGCTGCGTTCCTCGTTAAGTAAATGAGTTCTAATGAAGAGTGAACCGCAGGGAGCGGCTGGCATTCTTGTCCTTAATGAAAGGGTATCTCTCCGTTCGGCTCTCTCTCTCTCTCTTTCTAAAATAAACAAGTTAATGAGTCAGTATAGTGAACATTAAACTGAGACACCAAGAAAGCTGTGGATCTGTCTCCACTTCCTCTTTGCCAGTTAGAAAAGAGTAGCGGTGTCTGGCACCAGCCCACTGGCTGGAGAGGGTGACTGGTCCCCACTTTCAGTTACACATTCTCTGCCTCTCTGGATTTTTAAAGAGTGGCGAGACTTAGAGAAAGAGGGAGAGGTTGTTAGTACAGAGGGGCAGGTGGTACTGCAGTAGAGGGGGGGGGGGGGTTCAGATGTTGTAGAAAGTCAGCTGCTACAGATTCAGCTACTCTGCACAGACGAAGCTACATAAATGAAACACTGACAAGGTCAGAACAGGGGCGTTTCTCAATCTGCATACTTGACCATACTCTTGTTCTCGTGTACCCGTTATCCAAAGTGGAAGACCAGTTCTAATACTCAAGAACAGAAGTACAAAAGCTCCAGATATCAAGGATGCACCAGTTGCATCCTCATCAAACGAGAGCGATCCCATGATTCATTGCGTCACAAGATTGTGTAATAAAGTACTATCTATCTATCTATCTATCTATCTAAGATTGTTCTTGGGAGGCAACTTAGCAAGTCGGGTCTTGCCAAGACCACAAGTACGGTCTTTGCGTTCTTGGTGTCGAGAAACACCCAGAGTGATTCATGTGGGGCTGATGACGGACAGGTCAGACCTGTGACATCACTTCTCTAAACACTGGGATTTATATGGTAATAATGTTTATAATGAGGGGATTCGTCACTGACAGCACCGTAGTGACTGACGCTGGTGCAGCGGACATCAGTCACTGGGGCACTTCTCTTTCATTATGATCAAGTCGAGTTGCGAAGAGTCTAACCGGCCATGATGCAAGCGAGTGACATTCCTCTGCCTTAAAGAACATCTGACCATGATCGCTGCCCCTACAAAGCATAAATACAACTTCTATTTCCATAGCATGAGGCTCAGTGGGTTTGGACGCTGTACCTGTGATCAGAAGGTTCTGCTTGAAATCCCAGGGTAGGCGAAGTGATTTCACCATTGGGCCCTTAAGCGAGACACTTAACCCCCAACTGGATAAAAGCATCTTTTAAATACTAACTACTTCTCAGCAATTACTTCTCCAATGACTTCTTTGAAGAAATCAGGATCTCAGATAGAGAAGCCAGATCTCATGCTTTCAGACTTTCATGCTCATGCAAAAAATCATACGGCAAATATATATTATTCCATTATAAACCGAAAATTAGCTACATCAAAAGCATTGGGGTAATTTGCAAACCCTACTGACTATTTACAAGATAATAAAACCGTTACATGCAATTTCTCAAAATTGAAATTGAAAATCTCACGCCAGCCAGCTGACCAAAATTGGCAACCCTGCATCCCCCAGTATCAGCATGTCAGTTTTTCGAACCCCTGTGACCCCAAATCACGATAAAGTCCGTTGTAACCCCTTTGTGAAAACACACTATGCTTTGTATGCCACTATCTGGAATGCACCGCTTGATAAGCTAACAGGTACGCCCAGTGCACGCCGCTAGGCTACACTCTTCATGCCACAAGGCCATAAAGCACGTCTCCCATCAGGAAAACACAGACAATAACAAGGAAGTGAGACCAGACATGGGTGTTAGGTAGATTCCAATTAAAATGATGCATTTTCCCAGGTTCGTTTAATTAGGGCCTGCCGATGTATTTAGTGACACCCATTAAAATAGTAATTAGGAATAAACTGAGCGCTTTTCCCGCTAAACCGGCGACGTGGAACGGAGTAAAGAAAGAGAGCGGGATGCCAGGCTATGGTTTTGAATATTAAGAATATTAAGTTTTGACCGGCAACCCCTGAGTCACTTGCTGGGGGTGGAGGGGGGGGGGATTGCTGGCGGTGAAGCTTGCCAACACCGATTAGCAGAATGACATCATTTTTTTTTATTCTGTGGAAAACAAAGGATCGATCAGCAGGCCAGATTTAAGGATGGATTATAAACATGTCATGGGCCAATACTGTAATTCCTATTTTAAGTGGTGATTGAATCTAGGAAATTTTCCTCCACTACGAAAAAGAGCTGATCGTATAATGCAATCATGGGCATTATTTTAACGGTCTTCGACTCAGGTGCTGCTAATTTTGAATATTGATAAATTTCAATTATAGGCCAACAGTATCAGTTGAGATAAACACAACAGGCCAATGCCACTGTTTGTCTTTTAAAGAGTATCAGCCAATACTCGGCGCTTTATTTGTCCTGGATCCTGCCGGAACGCATTCCAGGACCTCTCTGTTTTTGACTGTTGCGTTCTGACACCTATTTGGGCAGATCTAGTAGCTCTCTAGTTCAAAAAATGAAAATAATGTAAAATAAAATAAGCATGTATTTTAATTTACAGACCTATTTTCACTCAGTTTCACATCCTTTATTAGTTTAGTTTATTCTTAAAAATACACAGCTTGTTTTCAGCACTGAGTTTTGTACGCCTTCCGGGACCTGCGGCTGCCTCGTTATCTCTCCGCTCTCATACGCCCTTTGCATTCCGGCACCTTCTGATTTACAAATTAAGCACTGCCAATACCGATATGTTAGCCAATATATCGTGCGTCTCTAATGCCAGGAGATGCCTGCTTGTTGCGGGGAGAGCAGATGCTGGGCCAGCGAGAAGGTGGCCATCTCCCCCTGTACAAAGAGTTGCCCTGTTAGGAAGCCAGACGCCGCTGAAGTCAGGCCCGGTGTTGTCGCGCGGCTCCCCCGCCTGCCCTGTCCTCCCGCTCCGTCCGCCGCGGGGGCTGCGGTGGTGAGACACGCAGGGCCTCAACGCCCAGGCAGATTCAGGCTTTGAGAAGCAGAACAAAGAGAATAGACGGCTGGAACGTTCTGGCTGTGATGGTGCCGCCTTG
>JAODJW010000014.1:194464-221959 GCA_026777045.1 Hyperopisus bebe | reverse complement strand
CCAACAGGAAAGGTGGTCTCCCCCCAGCAACCATTCATTTAATGGGACAAATGTTACGAGGTTGAAGTCAGGGGCACCACAAACACCCGGCGGTCAGCATTTGGGTTTCGGGTCGTCGGTTTATAAAACTACTGCACAAACCACTATTTTTCAGCCAGAACCAAATGGTGCTGCTCAGATCCCAACCCAGGACTATCATCCATCTCTTTGGGCAGCTCTGCTGTTTAACTGTTCAGCGGCAGAAGGATTACAAGCAAATCCATACCCTCACACACCCCCCCCAAGAAATCTCACTTTACAGCCCAGTTGGATATTAATAAAATCACAATTGCATATTATATCCATTAGGGCTGGGGCCAGTAAGTACAGATAAGGATTAAGCAGATGTTGATATCACTTTTAATTTCTGAGCGGCACCAGAAGAAAACCATCTCACATTCAGAAACCCATTGATGCTGACAAATCTCACACATCTCAAACAACTCACACAGAAGAGAATGAGGCAACCACTAATTTCTTTCCATATCCTACATGGTTATTTATATGGAGATGCCCCATGAATCCTAAATTTCTTCTTAATTTCGTGCTTCTCTCATTTTCTACTCTTCTCGGGGGCTTAGCACGGCTGGCATGTACTGGGGCACCTGACTGAGCTCTTTAAATGTGTCACGCATCACCCAGGCACTCTGCAAGACTTTATGAGAGAGCGCAATCACATCCAATCTATGGTCCCCCCCCCCCTCCCCACGCCTCCTCTCCAGTCCAGCTCAAACTCATTTCTCATCCCCGGAGAAGCAGAAAAGAAACATCTGCAAGTGGAAGCGAATGATCCGAAGCGATTTACATGGAAATCACTCCCATTCTTCAAGCGCGACACTCAACAAGTGGACGAGCTGGACGGAGGCACTGCTCTGATTATCAGAAACAAAATAAATAATGGATCAAAGACAGTAAGGAATCACAATCACAATGGATCAAAGACAAAGAAATTGTGGCTGAAAGACAGAAACTGAACGGGCTTTGCATGTTCTCCCTGTGTTCATGTAGCTGCCCTCTCGACAGTTCAAAGACAGGCAGTTCAAGTTCAATTGCAGACTATAAACTGCCCCTATAGCGGCTGGCCGTGTGAGCACACTTGTATTTGCCTGCCCTGGAATGACCTAGCATTCCGTCCTGGGGGGGTACCCCAGGCAGGCAGCTCCAGCCTCAGCGTGAATCGCTGCAAGCCAGGCTCAAAGAAGGGTTATTCAAAAGAGGACGGACTGATGAAAGGAGGAAAATGATGAAAGGACGAGAATTTAAAGATGGCAGCGGTGCTGGTGGGTGCTTCCGTTCGCAGTGTATTAATCTGGTCCAGTAAACATGTGTGTCAGGGCTGAGAGAAATAGCAAGGAACACAGAGAAAGTACCAGAAACACATATAAGGACAGAGAGGAACAGAGAGTCATATAAACACAGAGGCACTAAGAGGCATATAGAGAGAGAGGAATACAGTGTTATATAAACACAGAGACACTAAGAGGCATATAGAGAGAGAAACACAGAGAGTCATATAAACACAGTGACACTAAGGCAGGGGTGGCCAATCTTATCCACAAAGGGTTGGTGTGTTTGCAGGTTTTTGGGATGACCTGTAGGTCAGCTGTTCAAACCCAGGTGTGAGGACTCCTCAGCCAATCAGTCCTCTAATTAGTAATCTAATTAGGGAGTTGCAGCGAAAACCCACATACACACCCGCCCTTTGCAGATAAGATTGCACTAAGGCATGTAGAGAGAGAGGAACACAGAGATACATATCACAATAAAAACTAACAAGAATTTCTTCCGTTCTTCAAAATGTTCCTGATATTTTGTTGGTTGGCTAGATGGACACCGCTTTGGTTCCCAAACCTCTGCTCAAGGGCACCTCAGCCATTCCAGGTAATTGTTAAATTTCACAACCAGCTCAATTAATTTAACAACTTAATTGATTTTAATGATTCAGTGAAGCATTGCTTAGCCAAACAAGGTGTGTTAGTGAGTCAAAAAATACATTAAAATATAGGATGGTTTCTGCAAAAATGGGGATTTTGATATAGCTAACACTCTGAAAGACCTAAAATCATAGTTTTATACAGATATACTGTAAAGATCGTTTGACCACCTAAGACTTTCGCACAGTACAGTATATCACTACTTCCAAACAATACTGCGTCAGTGTAACACAACTCATGATAAACCTGTAAATTTTTTATTCATGTAATGAAGCACTCATCAGAAAAACATCCAGGGAGCAATCACAAAACCGGAAAAAGTGGCAGAAAATCAAGTGTGGTTGAGTAAAACTCCTGGGCAACCAGCAGAATTAGGCAGAAGGCTAATTGATTCTGCCGGTCATCAGGCTGCCGCAGACCTGGCAGAGTTTGGGACCGGGGCTGGGAAGGGGGCCACGAGACAGGGTTCCTGGCCGTATCACTCAGACATGCATGAATGCATGAGGCATGAGCTAGGAATCAGCACTCAAAAGGAAGAGAAGAAAAAAGGAGGGTGATGTGTGGCTCATCAAGTGAGGAGGCTGTGTCGGTAATCAGCCGGTCACAGGTTTCAATCTCAAGGTCGTCAGCGATTGTTTTTTACCTTTTGGGTCCTTAACTCTCAATTGCTCCAGGGATTGTCTGAACCTGCTGTCTCAACTGTATTTTGCTTTGCATTGAAGTGTCTGTTAAAAAAATTAAATGTAAAAAGACATAGTGAATGAGAAACTCCCCACGCTGTGATATTATGCCTCTCCTTTTTGTATTGTGCATCTTGTATTTATTCTCAGACTGCTTTATGTCTTAATTGTTAGTTGTCTTTTGTCCTGTCTGCAACAGTAGCGACCTGTGCCAAAACAAATTTCCACCAACCTTGGTCGTGTAGCAATTAAGGTTCTGATTCTGATTAAGCATCAGCGGTGCAACTGACGGAATGAATTGGACCGAGTTGTGTGTGTCGGGGACAGGCGTAACACTGGTGCCTGAAATACACACACACGCCCTGGTTTCTGTCCTTGTGAGGACACCGGTCGGTGTGTGTGGAATAGGAATGAGGCCGGCTCGCTGTGCCGTGGAGGGTGCTGACCTCACCAATCTCATCTCACCTCCAATCCCCTCATCCGCGTGCTCCTCCTTATCTCAGCCGCTCCCTCCCACACTCTCGCCGTCTATCATGCTCTCTATCTCTTTCTGTTGTCCCTCCATATCCCTCTTGACGGTCTATCCCTTTTGGTCTTCATCGCTCTCATCCCTCCATTCAGCAAATGCACAGAGACACGCTCACATGCACAGCAAAAGATTACAAATACGCAAAAAACACACATGAAACCAATAAGTTAAAAAGAGTGTACGGAGGGAATGGTACGGAGGGTACGGAGGGAATGAAGTGGTTAACAATCGGGGTGCTGGTTGGAATTTCTGGAGGAGAGCAGCTGCTTCTCCCCAGAGTGAGATACTTGACCTGAAAAGTTGCATAGGTGGGTAAAAAGCGCTTGATTCCACACTGTGCCAATCCTTTCGGAAAAGAGCATCTGCTGAGCGGCCAAATGATTAATGATGCTTGTTGAACTGGTCCTTACTGGATGAACTGGAAGGGGATGTAACTCCTGAGAGACTGGAAGAATGGAGCACCAGTCGATGGAGAACCTTGTATACATCATTAACACATTCAATAGCCCCCACCCTACCTTATTTCCTCATATGGGGGGTATGAGTCTCCATCTCCACCAGCTGACCCTTCCCGCAAAAACTACCTCTATCGCCACTATCTACTCCATACATACCCATCAGCTAAACCCATCCTTCCCTTCTTTACACTGGCTTGGCTCAATACACTTTCACCCTGCTGTTTGCACATTACAGCAATTGTTTAATGACTTAAGTGGCATTAATGAATGTAGATAAGGGGGTGCCGTGGAGTGTCACCAGAGAGAGTAGGCCTCCGTGTTTCCCAGGGGAACACAGATGGGACGTGCTCCAGGTGCCCTTTGACCTTTGCCCTTACCCAAGTGGTGCTAATTGTTGCCCAATAATCAGCCAGAGATGACCTAATGGTCATGAAGCTTCCCAATCCTCGCTTCCTCACTCTGATTGGCTGTTAAAATAGGTAACAGCGCCACATGCAGTCTGCTTGTCTTACTGTACCTGTCTGTGTGTGTTTATCTGTCTATCAGCCACACAGGTGTTCCTATGCATGTCTGTCTGGCTGATGGCTTATTTGTCCATTAATCTTCCACAGACGCTGCCCACCTAAAACCAAGACCAGCTTTATTACTGTGTGTGTTTTCAACAAAATGTTTTCTTTTCATCCACAATGAGTATTGACTTTACATGACTGCAAACTTTGTCAGTCATCCCTACTAGCAAGTCTCAGATAAGTGTTCGTTCAATAACTTCTCGACACAAAGATTTATATAATTCAAAACAAACTGAACAGGGCCAGACACTTATTTTAAACTACATCGAGTGGTGGTGGGCCATTCAGCAAGGTAAGCCTCCGCCCTCATAATCAGAAGACTGCTGGTGTGAATCATGTCTCATGATAGTCCCATGTCTGTTGGGACCTTGAGCAAGGCCCCTATTCCCAAAAAAAGCTCCAGGGATGCCTGATAACTGGATGGCCCTATGCTCGAACCCAAGCCTTTGCTCTCAATTGTGCATGCCTCAAAGCAGGAAAGAGGAGATATGTGAAAAGTAGCATTCCAACGTTGTTGTGCATATTGCACATTTCCACAGGTGGACCAAAGTAGTACTCTGATGTTCGCTGAATGGGTGCAAATAAGACCCTCATTAAAAACCCAAGAGGCAAAACAAAGAATAAAATAGAAGCTTTATTATCATTGTATACTACAGTAAATACACAACAAAACTAGGCAAAGGAAAGCTAGGAGTCGCCACACACTCATGTGCCGCCTTGAGACCCTGGATGAAGAGTCACACGAAGCATAACCCATTAATATCAGACAGCACTGACTGAGGATGCATCTTGTTAGACTGTGGAAGCAGAGCCCAAGTCTTGAGACATGCATTACAGGTTCCATTGGCCACACCCACGCAGGCCCGCATTCCCAATACTCCTGAGAGAACAGACCTCTGCTTGCTCTTTGGACCACGGTCAACTCCTCGATACTGTGCCAAATCCTGCCAATTGCGGCTGCAGCACTGTTTATATCAGTCCCCGCTGAGGCCGAGGTCTGGTCTGGAAGCCACTGAGGACACCTGGAGGTTACTCCATACATCCCACCTGGTCATCACGCACCGCGACAGGGACAATCAGAGAGTCACCGAACGCTCGCCTCAGAAATATGGGGACAGATTGATTTGGCCAGATCTTATCACAATCCCTCTGATCAAACGTCCAAGGACAGACGCATTGTTCCACTACAAATCATCGCTCTGCCGCCTAGCCTAAGTGAAAGTTGACTGAAAGAGTGAAGGGAGTTATTTTTAACGGGGGGTGGGGGGAGGCGTGGTCTCATCATGGGGCTGTCGATTCGCAGGAAGTTAAAATAAACGACTATCTAGCCACTTTCACTCTGCACAGCACTGGGAACAACCCCCCTACCCCCCCCCCCCCACCCCACGCATCCCCTCTCTTTTATCTGGCTGGACCACCTTGACCTGTAAGTAAAGGACAGATGTACTGATTAATACACACAGTGAGACAAATGTACAGTGCGAGCAGTGGACAGACAGACAGGAAGACAGGACAAATGGACAGTATGCGCAGAAGACAGACAGCTACAGCAATCGACATACACATGGCCAACAAACAAGGCATCCATAAAGACACGCGTGACAGAGAGATGACCACAAGGACAGGGGACACGAACAGACTGACGTACGACAGATCAGCCTGATGCTATCATCTGTGTAAGCCCCTCTGCCACATTACAGTTAATTGATGCTATCTCTCCTGAAACAGCCGGAAAATCTGTATTGATCACCGTTTTAAACGGGCCAATCTGTGCTCCGAACTCCTTCATTACACTGCAATCAATGCCCACTCCACACATCTCGCTGAAAAAAAAGTACAAATCCTACCACACAGACTGTGTTGATTGAGCAAAAGCATTTTAAACATTTATTTCGCAATATTTTATTTAAAACTATCAAAGACACTTAAAATTATATCTTTGCAGTTCATGTTGGCCTGTTCTTTTCCTCTGCCTGGGTGTGATTATGCATTATAAATGAATTGTTATACTAGTGAACATTCATTCTTATACATCCATATTTATATCATCCTACAGCAATGCATACCAGTTGTAATGTTTGACAAAGATCATAAACACCCTGTTTCGGATAAGCGATATGGAAGATGGATGGATGGATGGATAGATGGATGGATGTTCAACAAAGAGCTCTATTCCTGTACTGTCTTTGGGAAAAAAAGAAGCGAGACAGCAGCCTCTCATGTGCAGACATAAAGAGAAAGGGGAAGTGAGCGATGGATCGAGGCTGCGCTTCCATGGAGACCACAAACCAGGAGGTCTGCTTTATGCCAGTCTGCCTGTTCACATCTGAAGGGGCACAAGGCCGGGGTGGGGCGTGGCCATGGTTTCCATGGTAACCACAGTGAAATACAGCCAGAAACGAATAAGGGAACGCCAGGTGGAGGGTGTGGCCGATGAGGGTCTCACCACAGCTGTACTGAGGCCACCCCAATCCCTAACCCTAGGGGCCTGGAAGGTCTGTCTTCCTCCCTCTTCCTTCATCCTCACCCTCCATGAAACACCGAGTGTCCTGCCCAGCAAGTTGGTACAGGGCAGACAGCAGACACCGTTAGCTTGCTAAGAACCAGTTACCCTCACTCTGCTATACTTAGTTGCATGGGTGACAAAAAAAATTATAAAAAAAAAAGTAGTAAATATGTTCAGAAGGCAGACAAGATGCTGGATCTCCTCTAGACAGGCGTGTTTGGAAAGGGCACATGAACGCCCACACAGTTACTTCGTAGTCGAGGATTATGACGGAGGCGGGTAGTAGGACGGGCTGACTGAAGAGGGAGATCAAACCCACCATCACCGAGACAGCCAGCCATCACACGCTCGCGTGCTGTCTTTGGCTCCATGTCTATTGGGCCGTCTCCTTATTAAAGGCCACGCAGAGCTGGGGGGGGAGACGAAGATGTGTCATTCAGCCGGGCGACGCCCAGAGCCGCCGGCCGGGACACTGAAGAATAAGTTCAAATAAACCTCTCGCTTTCTCCCTGTCTTAATTTGGTCTATTTCAGTTGCGCGGGCATGACACGGGGACAACAACGCTACCGGCAAACAGCACAGCGACGGAGCCGTCAGACGTCCCATAATTCCGCGGGACAGCGGAAACAATAAAGCCACAGATAAAACAAAGCGCTGACAGAACATGGAGATGTGACATTTCTCCATTAAAAAACACATCTCCCGCCTCACACGCTCTTCCATTTTCCCCAAATCAAATTTGTTTTTTTAAGCTGCGGGCAAAACATCGCTCTGCAATCGCAGAATTAAAAATATTACTTCAAAGCGGGATGTTGGAGCCGCCGAAGTAAACTGTCGCTTCACTAAATTACAGTCAGTTAGCGCCTGACAGTAATTCTTACGGATCACATCGTCCTACTAAGATTCTTTTAGTAACAGACAGCCCGTGTCTCCAGCGTTGGGCTCCTCCGTTCTCCCATGCCGTTTGCACGGCTCCCAACCAGTGCTCTAACCACGCGTGAACGGCGCCCTGCCTCCCATCACGCCCCCCGCAGCAATGTCTGTGGAGTCGCTGCTATTTCGTTTCCAAGAATCGTTCGCATCGCGATTCGTGTTCCTCGGACCGAAATTGCCTCTTACAGCAGCCTAGTAGAGCATTCATGTATAATCACAATGTGTGCAGGCTACTTACATACCACAATGTGTAACTACACAAAAGGCAGAGTATTATTTTCTGAATCAGAGTCGCATAGAGATTCAGTGCTTTTTATTTTTATTTTTTGCTGCTTATCACAATAACCTTAGCGATTCTCTGGCAAAGACAGCATACACAGTGCACGCATTTCTACAGGCTGAGGATGTGTTGTCTTTGCGATCCCGTAATAGCTTCATGCGTGTCCTGCTGCTATAAAGACCACCTGATGTTCGGGAGGAGATGGAAGAAGTCCGTTCCTGCGTGGTTCTTATTTGACTCCCTTTCCGTATGTCTTGCAGGGCCCCCAAAAAAACGCATTTAACCTAAGAGTACTTTTACGTAAAACAACAGGAAATAATTTAAAACAAAAACAGCCTTCCATTTTCAAACGTTTCTTTTCATTAATTCAAGTCAAGTAACTGAAAAATCACTCGTGAGGTTTCCACCTGTCCAGCTGTGTGCAGAAATGAGGAGAGCAAAGCGAGAGCAGGGCTTGTAATGACATGACCCCCACGCTCCCACGGACATGTTTGCACAGTAATCGTGTTGCGTGGAGAAAGAGTGGTGTGAGAATGAGACTCCGAGATTGTCACATGGTCCGTCTTCCGTTACAGCTTCCAGCGGGCACGGACAGAGGAAAGCACGCAGTGGGGCGCACGGACCGCAACCATGCTGTTAAAATGCTAATGCCTCTGGATGCCATTTGTTTTGCTTTTTCTGGCTTCTCCGTGGCATTGTAATGAAGGTCTGGCCTACACTGTGCCTGCTGCTTTCATTAATATTGCATCACGCCTCAAATGTGAGGAGAGACAGGGGGCAGTACGAGGCAGACATACAGGGGCGCGTGGGAGGCGCCAGCCGTTAATTGCGCCTCTCTCTCTACGTGCTTTTTCCGTTCAAGAACAGCAGAGAGCAGCTGGAAGGATCACCAATGAGAAGAAAAGATCCTTTCACTGGCCAACCACCCCCCCCCAGCAGGCCCATCCCCTATAAACCTAACCACGGAGCAGTGCATGTTGGGAAAAGCTGAGCATTGTGGGTAGGGGGCCCCACAAAAGCTTCTACTTCTCTAATGTATAAGAAAGGCATCCAGGACATAATCCATGTGAAACATGAGTTTCAAATACCAAATAAGCAGCCTGTTCTTTAGTTCTCTATGACCTGGTTGTATACCAGGCTAGTTAATTCTCTTCAATGCTGAATACAAGATGGTGGTTTACCAGACTAACCAGCCCTTTTAGGTGCTGAAAAAGCTGGTGGTTCCCCCAACTAACCAACACTCTGTTGTGTTGTACTAGCTGACAGTTCACCTAGCTAACCAACCCTCTCCTGTGTTGTACTAAATGACGGTTCACCTGGCTAACCAGCCCTCTGTGCTGTGGTAAAAGCCGGTGCTTCACCCAGCTAGCTGGCCCTCTGAGGCTCAGCGTGATCTGCTGGCTTACCCGCCAGGCTGCAGTCTGTCCAGGAAAGACACGAGGTGCCAGCATCACAGATGTGCGCGCAGATGGCGCTGCGCCATTCCCCGCAGACGCCCGTCCGCGCTCGTGTTTTTCAGCGAGAGCCGTTTGTCTCTGACACGACGCATCTCCCTTCAGTCACTCAGCGAGCAGAGATTTCCTGTGTGCAGGCGAGAGGGACTCGAGTATGAGGAGGAGGACAAAATGATGAATATGTAAATGGCCACAGTCACAGACACACACTGGTGGTATACAAGGGACAGGTATCACTGCCTCTTTAAGGTCAGCCTTTCCAGGGCGTTTGTGTAAATAGTTGAGCGCAGCCACATCAACAGGCAGAAAAGAGCTTTTTCTGGAATGTCTGGAATGTTGACTTTTATGAAAAACACAGGCTGTTGTGAAGTAGCCCACCAATTAAAAGTTAAATGGATGTTTATGATGAACCTATCATATGGGGAATACAAGCATGAGCTGTAATACCTGTGTCTCTCCCCTGTGCCAATCCTCTCTATCCCATAATACGGCTCCAGGTGGCTATAATCTCCAGGCGCTTAGAGGTTTAATTCCGCAGGACGCCCAGAAACCACCACCCTGGACACTATAAATATTTTTAAAACAAGCACGGCATTTAAATTTAGGATTAACGCTCCCACATGGCCTAAAGGCCACACGCAATAAATGACACAAACTGGGAATCATCATAAACACAAACATGCACAGATGCATGCACCAGGTCCCTTGGGAGGTCATTGGGTCACCTGCATTTACCAGCCATCTTTCAGCTCTCTGTTTAACACCCCCCGCATTTTCTTACACCTCCCAGACCAGCTGGCACCTCTCCCCGTGGGACTGGCTGACATCTCGCGCTTCCTCGTTCATCAATGGAGGCCGCGACGCTTGATGAAACTAATGGGTAATGAAAAGAACAAAGGTCAATGTCCTGATTTTATTACTCAAATTAACTGGTGCTCGTAATTGTTTTGTCGATACGAAATAAATCATCCGATGTCTTGAGCTGAGAAAGCTTTGATTTAGGGTTAATCGTAAAGGCTGTTTTATGTTTTGAAGCATCTTCCATATATTTCGAATGAATACAACACCTTAAGACCCATATGTTCTATGGATTCCTTTACTAACCTGATCCCTTTTTACGTTCTTTGAATGCTGTTATGTTGCACTTCTGACCCTTAAATAATCTTATTAGGTTCCCACTTTGTTAAAAGTTGCTGTGTAGTTTATGTGAGGTTGTGTAGCTGATGGTTCTCTCCTGTTCCAGTACTGCTTATGTTTGTACCTAGGTGTTCATTGGAAGCCCAACCCAGCTGCACTTATGTGTAATCGAATCTTTGACAGCATGAATGTTTGCAATGTGCAGTTTTCCTCGCATATATGTGACGTTGGGTAAAAGCCTCCTCTAAATATGTAAACGTAAATGTAAATAACATACTTCTGTATTTCAGAATTGGACAAAAGTCATGTCAGATTAGATTCCAAAGCTGCAGATTTTGTGAGAGGGGTGCAGACATTAAGCATTCCTGTAGCACTATGCTTATCCCGAGTTTACCCACCCCAAAGCCACAGTTTTCTTCTCTCCTGGGAAGATACGGAATGCGAGGCAGGAACTTCAGGCAGTCATGCCTCTCTTGTTAAGCCCCAGGATAGAGGAGCGCTGTGGAGATTTTATATGAGTGGGAATCAATGCACTGTGCTGTCTGCAAGGGCATGAGTGCGTACAGCACTACGCGAGCGCTGAGATTAGCCCAAGCGCTTCAAAGGTGCTGGCTGAGAGGCATCGTAAAGCCAGCCATAATAGAGATGTCCGGTGTTTGTCCTCCCATTAAATACACTCGGCTTGACCTTTTTAAAGCTTCAGCAGCCATGTGGTGAATGAATGGGGGGGCGATCCAGCCAACACATTACTGTAGCTTCTGTGCTGATATTCTCAGCTACTCGGAGGAAGTGACACCATGGTAACAATAAAGGTGAATCTTCAACGGGGTGTCACTAACCTCTCCCCGCTCTCACCCAGAAATGCAGTGGCATCATCACCATTTTTTTTTTTTTTTAATTTAGCAGATTATTTTATCCAAAGCGACATACAATAGAGAAAGCAGGGTCAGACAGTGCCTGGTACGATTGGGCATTAAGGGCCTTACTGAAGGACTCAATGATGAAACTACTCTGCTGACCTTAGGATTTGAACCCATGACCTTCTGATCCCATTCACAACCTTCAGACCCACAGAGCCACGCCCCTCCCTAATTAGCCCCACAAAATGTTCCGTCTTCTCTCGTGGTGGATTAATGAGTTCCTCCAGGTGCCCCCACTACCTAAAACGATACATCAATAGACTAAAAAACTATTAAATATTATTCACTATGAAATAATTTCAAAGAGAATGTGACACTGTATCAAACGAGAGAAATCACATCAGAAGAACATCAAACCGGCAAGCTTACACTGTCACATCAGTCATATGCAGCAACCAGAAAGAGTGCAACAGAGAACTTAGTGAATAAAAGCATCTCAATAGCGGTAACCTTAAAACATCACATTCTGATCCAGTGTGTGTCAACTGCATCCACAATGTGCGCTAAAGACACATTTACCAAAGACAGCATAGGTCGGGGCTATCTAAAGGTCCTCAAGGTCCAAGCACTGCTGAATTTCCAGCCTTCTTTTACCTGTGAGCTAGGTGTGAAGCCTCCAGCCAATCAGAATCAGTAATTATTGATCTAACTACCTGGGAGTTCTGAAAACACGGCCTGGATTTAGAATCAAGGTCTAAATTTGAAGAGTCCTGCCATAGACCATAGATAACTTTACAGAAAGGGGCAAATTCCAATAGAATATAAATCAAGTTCTTGCCATTCCCCATGCTTTCCTGGCATAAAACTCATTGATCAGGCTCGTAAAATCCAGGAAACAGACTATGCATATGCATGCCAGAGAATATACAACAGTATTAAAAGTGTGCCAAAAAAGATACATTTAGAACTGCTCTCCCTTTTCAGTTTTAACCAATCACCAACTCACAAACCAATAAAGGATCACTTTAAAAAAAATAGTAATTTGAAAAAAACTATATGGCCAATAGGGGCTCCTGCTCATTCTGAGTCTGCAGCCCAGGCAAACCTGTTCATTAATCTGCCCCAGATCTTGCCCAATGGTCTAACCTGAGAAGGAACATTCTGTAGAATCTCACAGACACTATCACTGGACTCCCTACCAGAAAATCCTACGGATTACAGCAAGACACTTAAGGAAATGACTCACAAGCAGAAACTCTGAGACATACGTCAAACTTACAAAGCGTCCGAGATGGATAAAGACATGAATAAATAACACCCTACATGAAAAGCAGTTAAATGCTGTTTAAAACACGGTCTCCCACCTAGTGGATCGCGATCCGAAACTGGGTCATGGAACCATTTTCAGCGGGTCGCGGTAACACTTCATTTAAAGCCGTCTTCATAATACACTATTGTGTTACCAAAATTATTATACGCCCTAGCTTTACGCCTGGCAAACATTACTGCTAGCACATCCCTCATTCCTGCCATATTTTAGAAATTTGGGTTCTGACTTAATGACCACGTGCATCCTGAGACCAAGCCAGTTGAGAACCACTGGTTTAAAATATAGTGAGCAGGCTTCCATAGGCTGATTTGAGCATTGTTGTTTGGTAGGCTTCTCGTCATCCTCGCTCCAGAAGCGACGGCGTAGCTCCCGGTTCACACAATGAAGGACAGAATGAGATTTACAGCTGGAATGTCACCTTCCACATCAAAGTCCATAAGCCCATTATGAGCATCAAAATCATGAGATGTTCAGATAATGTCAGCTAACTACCCACAAAGAGGCCCTTTAGGTGCAATAAAATGCTTACAAGCTAATGGCTCTATGACACCGGTCACATTTTACGGAGAGTCTGGAGACCATAAAAGTGAGATGTTTTCTTACTACAAAGTCAATTTGGCTCTTTCAACACAATTTAAGTATCCCGATGTCTGCAGGCTGGTCACATGACTGCATACAAGAACAGAGATGTGACCTTCCCTAGCTCAAACCCATCCTCCACTGCCTCCCTCCCCCCCCAAACAGTCTCACAGAAAACAGAAAGAAAATCAACAGCACAGCTCATTCCCACAAACCATCAGACACGTTCAATTAACTTTCACGGCCAATAATCTCTTGTTATTGTTTCTGCTGACTCAAGGTCTAGCCCTTCCCTCATTTAAAACTTCGACTCTAGATGCCCCCCACCCTTTCAAAAGGCTACTGCAACCCCTTGGACACCCATCACTTGTCAGGCTTCTAACACGGGCACCAGGCACACACATTCAAGGGCATACATTTAGTTTCAACATCAGCCCCGACCCACCCGTCCCTTAAATACACAATACCATCCGTGCCCAAATCTAGGTTGTGGTTGTTTTACTTACACAAAAATGTTCTGAGTACAGAATAAATAATGACTGGTCCAGTGAGATAACCAATCAGATTGTAGAGGAGGCAATTCCAAGCAACCAGAGGAGGCGGACCAAGACATTTGATTGGTTTGCGCCGTTTCCTCTAGGTGCTTAGACCCACCTCCACTGTAATCTGATTGGCTCTCTGATCTCTTCAAACCACTCATTTTTCATTCTTCCCTAAGAACATTTTTGTGTAAGTTTAACTCCCATAAGCCCAAAGCTCTGCCTTTGCTTGTACCAGACAGTGTCATTTCCATGTTGAGGAGAGAGCAACCGGCTAATTGAGAGAGGGAATGCCATCCCAGCTAGCGACCACGCTTTAGCCTGAGATGAATGCCTGTCCAATCGATAGCAGCATGAACGATGCGGCCCTCCGCTTCTCGCCTTTAAGGGGAATCAGCTGACCTTTCCAAAGGGCAGGGCAGAGGTCAAGGGGCGGTGGGGGGGGGCAGTGAATCAAGCAAAGCTCAGCGTGGCGTAACCGCCGGCAACCACGTCGACGGACACACCCTGCTGTGTTAAAGGAGTCTAGTGCCCATGAAGGAAAAGCCTATCATTGATATTCAGCTGGCAGTCTGGAGCAAGCATTAACAGCAGGTGTGTTTGGGGTGCGTGTCAGTGCGGTAGGGCCTGCTCTCTGGGTGCGTGTGTGTGTGTGTGTGTGTGCTGGGCAGGAGAGGGGTGCGTGTGGCGTGGTCGGGAGTCCTAACAGATAAGCCAGTCGGGGTTTATGCAGGTCGATAATCTATTTATCTCATTTCTTCAAAGGGAAAGTGCTCAGAATGCAGAGCAGAGGGAGCCCAGCGGCTCCCCTTGGAGGACAAAGGGCAGCTTTCCCTGGCTGAGTGGGCTGCAGCCAACACACACACAACCTGTAAGCCCCGAGTCAGGAGTCTGGGGGGAACCTCCAGGGGGCGCCACATATAGAAGATCAGGAGATAAAAGGGCCCATTAAAGTTTACCGTAAGTTTGTCAGCAGACGGGGATGCGATAATCAAACACAACAGCCTCCATTTTGTTAATTTTGATAACTATAGTAGGAGCCATCAATGAAAAGAAAGAGTGGAATGTATTCCTATGTAAGGGTTTATAGATGGATAAAACAGAGTAGGATTGACACAAAAACAAGGCATCAATATCAAGAATAAAATTAAGCATGAAATGTCACACTGGGTTTTTAATGTATCAGAGCACAAGAGAAAACTTGCTGGGATATAATCCTGCCCTTTACAGACCTCATATCTGAAATGTGCTTCTGGGAGTCTGAAGGCCTGGGTTGGAGGTCTATATTAAGCCTAGTGAATAAGCAGCGTGTAAACACCAATAATGCTGCTGCTGCCCGGATCGTGCGAGCAATACCAGGAGGCATGTAAGAGGGCAGGAGTCCAGCCGCAACATGCCCACCTAAACCCAGTGGGTGAGGGAGGGTTGAAGAGTCACTGTCAGGCAACTGTGAAACAAAAAGACCCAAGAAATTCTCCTAACATTGTAGAACACATCAAACATGAGCATCAAGTCCTTAAAAATCAGCTCCGCACATCAAACATCCTCTAAGCAAATTCAAATTTGGCTCATGAGTCTCCTGCACCCCCTCCAATCATTTAGCAGAAATGCTAGGTGGAGTCATGGGCAGAGGATCACGGGTGCGACTGGAATGTCGCCGGTTCAAGTCCCAAGAGTGGTCTGACCACTGAAGAACTTCAAAATCATTTCCTAAATGTAATCAAATAGGTTCAATACAGGTGCAGCCATGAAAAGGCACTAAAGGTCTGGATGAAAGCAAGTGCTCTCTCACTTTATCCAAAGCCTTGGACTGTTCTGTGACTGTCCTGATATTAGACAAGACTGTTCTGGGGGCCTCAGAGGGCCAGTTCCCTTTCCTGTGCTCCTGTGTGTGTTTTTGGGGAATTCCTGAGTAAGAATGAGGTCGCCATGCCCTTACCAGTCCAGCACTCTTCTTTACAACAGGAGTGCTCTAATACCAGCACAACTCAAAATGAATATTTCATAGCCTCTCAGACATACAAGCTTTAAACGTATTTGTAAGTGATCAGTGTGGAACCTGGTGAGCAAATTGCCACATACTGTCATTAATATTCATACCCCTGACCAATGGGATACAGAGCGGGGGTCCTGCCCCCTCCCCTAGGCGCTCAGCTGCATGCTGGAGTATTACAGCAGACACATCACCAGCCCCATCCCCAGCCACATGCAGTTTGTCACTGGACACTACTGGCCGTCAGATGAGGGGACAGTAGGAGTAGGTGAGGATGAGTTCAAGGCTACTGCCAGAACATTAAGTATCACTTTGCAGTAACTGCACCTTCATAATGCCTTTATAAAGCAGTCGTAGAACATTCAATGCACCTTCATAATGCATTCATAAGCAGCACGTAAGTATACATTAACATCCTAACAGCTTTAATATACATTAATAACAAGCATTATTATCATGATTGTTATTAATGTATATTAAAGCTGTTCAGGCATGTTCAGATGTTAAGATATACTTACATGCTGCTTATGAATGTTCTATGACTGCATTATGACAGTGCAGTTAATGCAAGGCATTACCAAACATATTTAAATGGAAGCCCTGATTGACTTTTGAAATGTTTTTAAAATAGGACAGTAAGGCTTTTGAAGTATTTCCATCCTAGCTTAAATTTGTCAAAAAGCGTGAGTGCATTTTTGATTTGATGAAATCAGTCTTGCCGTGTTTTTTCCCAAAGCGTTAATCTGCTCCTCATTTTTGCCATCATTTTAGTGCATTTGTAAGGATTCTCTGCATAGTAAAACATCAGCTAAACAAAAGCATACGCACACACCCGGACCCTGTCTTCTCCCTAAATACAGACACCTAAACTCCTTGTTTATTTTCATACCAAATCAGATACCAAATCAGATGTGAATATTCCCGTATAATGTAGAGTTAAGTAACAAAATAAAAACGCATTGTTAAACATGGAAGGCCTCTGTGATGTCATCCACTACTTAGCCTGGTTTCCCCAATTAACAAATTCAACATCAGAACAGACAGTGAAGGTGAAGGCAAGCAGGTCTCAACTTCCTCTGCCACAAATCACATGCAACACAATCATTTTTGTCCATTTTTTTTCAAATAGAAGCAAATGAAATCTATAGATTGAATACAAAATCAAACACTTACATCAGCTATCTTTTTACAATAATTATGTAGTAATTGGATGTAAAAACCCCTATATGGTCCCTTTAAAACTAAAAACACTGACACATAATTAATGAGGTTATCTGGAGAAGCGCCGGACATACCAAACTCACCGTCGCTTGATGAATGTATTACTGTTTGACCTTTTGAAAAATAAGCTCCGTTATCTGTTCCTTGATAAGGCTTCTGAATAATGTTTGTCCTGCCACCACACTAATTTACATCCCACAACAAGCCGCATTACATTAAGATCAGCTCGTACAACCACAATCAATTTTCCGCATTTTTCTTTCTACTGACTAGCAAACATAAATATCTCATGATACCATTCCCTTTTGGGATTAGCCTCCGTCTTTTAACACAACCCTTTCCCAGAAAGACTGTGTTACTCGACATTATTTACGGTAATTGAAACATACATACTGATTAGCCTTTTCCTACTTTAAAAATTCTATAATCATCTAAATTAAAGCATTGTTTTGGCTGTCAGGGTCTGCTCGACCATTTCCCCCACTGTGCTGTTTGTTAGCCCGCACCTTTATTTATGTACATGCTATATATACATAATTACATGCGCCTCTCTGTTTCATCCAGCTGACGTCTTTAAATAAAGACAGACGTCTACATCTGACGAGTCGCTAGCGGCTGCCCCTTAAACAGCCAGAGACTGGAGCATTAAAAAATGGATGAGGGGAGGTATGAAGTTGTTATAAATCTGCTTCAAAAATACTCCCAATACACGCGGTTAAAAAAACACCAGTAGAACTGAAAATACTGTAACCAGGCGTACCGACCCAACAGATGATCTCAATAGGTTTGTGTTTGTTTTGTGTGTGTGTGTGTGTGTGTGTGTGTGTGTGTGTGTGTGTGTGTGTGTTTTTAAAGAAAACACAATATTAATCAAGAACAGGTAAAATCCCCCCAAAGGGATCATATAGAAGATGCAGCTTTATTTGGACATATTTGGAATTTTCACACATACTTACTGTCAGACAAGAGAAGTGTAACCATGCAAAAACCCCATTGCATTACTGTGATTTAAGATTTAATGTGATTTATTACATGTTATGCTGATATCTGCAGAGAATCAAGACCTTTTTGTTTTAATGTTACATTTAGCAAAACTAAAAGATCTGCTGGAAATTCTTCAGGTGCTTCCAGCCTAACTTAGTTCTGAAGGGCAAAAAGATTAAAGAATAATGCAAAAAAAAGAGAATCAAGGTAAAAAGAAATGAGAGTGGCTGGGTGTTTACAAAGGGAAGCAGAGTGCGGATGGATAGGCTGCTCTTACAGATGAGTGATGGCTATAATACTCCCATGACTGCAGTCTGACAGCCACACACAGCCCTCATAACCTGCCCACAGCTCCACAGGGAAACACTTACACACCACATACACAACATTCGTCAACAAGCCGTGAGCCTTCTTCTGTCTCCCACCCTGACTGATCGCGGCTTCCGTTATCCTGTTCTCCAAATTACCCAGAATTCCATGCCAAGGTATGTCAGCCAAGTCATGCGGATGAATGTGGAGTGGATGTTTGGTTTGTCTTTCTCCACTGCCTTTATCTTGTATTTCTGAAACAAGGGCCTCATGTGCCCTCCCACGGAAGGAACCAAATTAATAATGACTTAGTATAAATAATTGACTCCTCATTTTTTGTATATTTTGCTTTTGTGTTATTCAATCAAACAGGACGACAGCCTCATTACAGCAGCCCCGGGCTGGGATACTGTGTAATTAACCTGCTAAATGACACAATTACAAAGTCATTTCCTGGCTCAATATCACGGCGATAACCTGGAAAATCTCGTGCTGAAGAGTCTGTCAGCTGTGCGCTACTGTGTCTGAAGGGCGCGATGAAAAAAGCGCAGTCGTTCTGCGGCTCGTTGTTAAGCTGCGGATGGAAGACTGGTGACATTAGGAAATGAGAAACGAAGGGTGTGGACATAAATCACCTCGTCTCTTTTAAACGCCTTTCCTTTGCTGGAGTCGTCTCTTCATTAAATGCTTCATTAAGTGCTCTCTCCATTAGGCAGGTAAAAAGACAAAAAAAAAACACGCCACTTTGAACAAACACTTTACAGCATTTCCTACATCAATGTAAGAATAAATAACGACAGTCTGAAATCCGCCACATGTTTTGATGCCCGTTTTCAGACGTAGGTCTTACTCTGAAGACACCAGGCTTTCCACTGGAAATAAGACATCACGCTCTGGCAGGACCTACGAGTGACAGCCAATGACTAAAAGGCCAATAAAAAGAAGGGAAGAGCAGTCCTGACCTGCTCTGATTAACAAACCACAGGAGGTTACATCTCAAAGTTCAGGGTTCAGAGGAGAGGCCCAAGTGACACGGGAGGACAAAGCTGAGCGGTCAATAACTGTTGCCGGGAGATGGATCTCCCCAGCAGGTGAGGCCAGAGATCATCGCCAAGGCAGCCATCGCCTAATGTAGCTAATTTCAACAGCGTCGATGTAACTCTTGGCGAATCATTTGGTGGGGGTTCCGCTTTGGCTTAAAAATACCGATCTCTCCGAACCCAGTTCTCCCATTACCCAGAACTGGGAGCCGGCCCCAAGCAGGTCAACGCCACAGGTTATTGAATACGACAAAGAACTCGACCACTGGACCTCAAATTCAGCTGATAATCCCTAAGACAGCCTGCGCAGATACTGACGCCACTTCCAGGGGTCGGAACACTGCAGGTAGCACTGCACCTGTCCTCAGACCCGGCTCTGTAAAGCTGTACAGCGAAAGCAATGACTCACCAAATCAAAAATACTTAACCAGTGTTGGGCATTTCAGATCCAGAAACTACAAATCCAGACCAAGATTTTGTTCCTACCAACCAGTTCAGCATAAAGAGTACTCAACTGGTTGGTAGATACAAAATCTTGGTCTGGATTTGTAGTTTCTGGACCTGAAAAGACCAGCACTGTATATAACTATCACAACCATTAAAAGCGAAAAGGAGGGTGGTCACCATAAAGATGCATGTTTACAATGAATTTTTAACCAACAATTTCCTTTATTTGCACTGCAAAATATAAGCAGGATTCTACAACAGGTAAAGAGAAAGGAAAAGATGTAAATGGATAAATGGGCATCACCATTCAGGGAGGACATGAGGCTCGGGAAGAGATGCATGATGTGTCAGCAGTACTCCAAGCAGACGCGGGCATCACATTTATTTTACACAATCCAAAAAATATGACATGTCTCCAATGCCCAATGCGACTGCAAGAAGACAAGATTTAGCTCCATAGAAGATCCTATATTCTATTTTTTGACAACTTTTTCAAGGGTAGAATGGCAGCTGACTTCCAGGACTTTGGACAAAGAGCATTTCTGCGTACACCCTAAAGCACTACGCCACCTGCTGGCCAACTTCAGAAGCCTTTCGTTTCAGGCACATTTAAAAGACTAATTTCTGCATCAGCAATTAAATTCAACGAGGTAATTTCGGAGTCAAAAACCATTTGTTTCAAACGCCACCCGTCGATTAAGCCTTGTACTGCTCACAACAGGGGTTTGGTCTGTCCAGATGAAAAGGATTTTCTGCTTTCACACTTGCTTAACGTGCCGTCGTGTTGCACTGTCACTCTCCATGTGTGGATGGCAATGGCTGCGACAGCGCAGGTAATGTAAGGCAGAGAGAGAGAGAGAGAGAGCCGAATGGAGAGATGGAAGCTCTGCTTTCTGGACACCGGTGCGAGTGATCTGCCTCCGGCCAGACCCAGGGAACCAGGCACACGGCTGATTAAACCAAGCATTTACTGCTGTAATAAATATCACTCTGTTACTTCAGTCCTTCACACTACATGGTCCCCACCCTCCACGGGGACACACATACAGCCACACCATTTGCTGCCAGAGTCTAGAAAGAAGATCTGATCTCCAAGTCTGCCTGGCTCCCATCTCACCATCACATGCGCCATCTCCGTATCCTGATGGTGGGTCATTAGCATGGAGAGCTTTCCAAACAGGGCTCAGACAGTGAGCTCTGTCCCACCAGACCCAGGGACAGTCTTCTTTCCACAGCAGTGTCCCCCACCGACAGTAATTGGTCTGCAAACAGCAGACACTGGGTACTTCAGTCCTCTGGGATCCTTGTATCACCCCTGTTTACTCATATTTCCTATTTATTTTTTTCACCCACTATTATGGGATGGCATGGTGGCGCAGTGGTTGGCGCTGTTGCCCTGACAGGTTCAAGTCTCCGCTAGGTTTTGCATGTTCTCCCCATATCATCATGGGATGTCCTCTACTGTAGGTACTCCGGTTTCATCCCCAAGTCCTAAAACACGCTGGGGTTGATTAGACTTACCAAATAGTGTGAGTGTGCTGAGGTTGGCACCCCATCCTGGGTTACTCCCTAGGCTCCAGCCCCCCCATGACCCTAAATAGGACAAGAGGTTACAGAAATGGGAGGGATGCACCCCCTCTAACATCCCTTTCTGAATGTCAGAGTGAATCAATGTGAGTGTACAAACACATATGTGACCCGGTGCGTTACAGCTACCACGTGAGAACTGATTTCATAATGATCTCTCAGTACAGCGCCCATGACTGAGGTACCCAACACGCACTGCCACAGTAAAACTCCCAAACACATCAGGTAGTGGGCAGGCTGAACAGCCCCCTGGGAATCCTTGTTGTCTCAAAGTGCCAGAGCTGCCAGCTGGAGTCTAGAAAGTTCCCGCAGTCTTCCTCAACACACCAAACACGTGTGATGCAGGTGAGGGAGGGAGTGATTGTTACTTGGCAGAGCAGGAGGATGTTCCAGTGCACAGCGGTGGATTTCTGCTCCGTGCTATGCCTCGTACAGTGAAGCTCTGCCTCTGGATTATAGTGATCCTAGGTGAATTCCTGCTCAATAAAATAGCTGGATGGATGAATAGCACGTTGTGGTTAAAAAGAAGGCAATAAATAATAATAATAATAATAATAATAATAATAATAATAATAATAATAAAAAATTGCCCTTTGGTCACTTTGTGTGGTTAGATGAGAGGGCATCATCTATTGAATAAAATAATTACTGGCCCCAATGACAATTCATAAAACAATTAGACCTTTATAAAATTGCAGAAATTAGGGGGTAAAAACAAGAAAGACATTGTGATTGAAAAGGATTCCAAAGTTTGTTGAGCAGGGGAATTACATCTTCCCCAATGGTGGCAATTAATTAATACCAGCAATGGTTTTTCCAGAGATCGCACACTATAACTGCTCAAATTCAATGATTCACTGGGTAGTGAAACCACAGCAGCAATGCAAATGAAGAACAATGTTTGATTAAGTTTTCAGCTCTGAATGTAAAACTTTCACCAATTCAAATAGCTGGAGGAAAAGCAGCAAATGTCCCTTAAGGGTTGATGCCCTAGAATAGATACCACTAGACAGTAGTCCATGCCCCCAGTGTAACCCAAAAAGACAAAAACAAATTATAATAGGGCGATGGACCAAATGAAAAGGAAACCAGTAACAGCTCAGGCTCCCATTCAGGAAGCATCAGATAAAACAGGTCTATAGGGTCATACTGCCTTAACAAGGCCTACATGCACTTAAAGGCCCCACCGGAACAATCGGTTAAGCTGATTACAGCTCAGGGAACAAGGCAATGAGGTAAACAAATAGGTTTGAACAGGAGATGCTGAAGTAATGACAGCGACAGGAACACCCCATGCACTGAAACGTCAGGCCAACTCCAGATGCTCGCAGTGTTGAGTTACGATGCAGCGGATGCCTTATTTCATTTGTTCCTGTGCTCAGCATGGAGAGACGCTCTTTTTGCTTTTAGTTATTTGCTTAGACTGCCTAGGGGAGACAAAAATGATAAGTTTGATGTCAAATTTGAAAATGTAAATGGCAATAAAAGGTTGGTGTGGAGCACAGTGGACGTCCTTCCCAGCCTGTGTGTGTGTCTGTGACAGGAGTTTGCTCCCTGTGTTACACAGGTTTTTCTGTGCAGTCTTAAGACATACAGTTTGGTGAACTGGTGTCTCTAGATTTCCCATAACGTATGAACCAGGGCTGCAAACGTTGTTCAGCTGGCTGGCGTGAGATTTTCAATTCAAGACAAGTATGCACACACATGCAAAGGCTTTACCATGTACGTAACAGCAAGTATCATGCCAGATGCATGAGATCTGCTAACCCTGTGCATATATGAACCCTGTGGTGGACTGGCATCTGACCCTGGACATCCCCCTGCCTCAGGTTCTATGCTACCTGGTATATGCTACCTGGTATATATATTTTAGTCTTCCTCCCAAATCCTATGTTAAGTGTTTAGATCAGTATCTCCCAATCCAGTCCTCGATGACCCACAGACAGTCCATGTTTTTGCTTCCTCCCAGCTCCTGGTAGGGAATAGGAAGAAGCAAAAATGTGGACTGTCTGGCAGGGAGCTGGGAGGGAGCAAAAATATGGACTGGCTGTGGGTCCCCGAGGACTGGATGTAGAAACAATGGTTTAGATGACAGACGGGAATAAACTCCCCAATTCAAATCATGTCTTGTGGCTAATATTTTTGTGCCGTCATAATGATTTTAGCTGCACTAAAGCTGACAGTCATACAGAATCCTGCCTGAGACTCATTCTGAATGCACCGTATGATGAGCATAGTGATGCCGCAGGTCTCCCTCGGGCTGGTTTCCGGCGCTGGTGGATCCTAACAAAGGCTCTTCGCCGGACAAAAGCTGGACGCGGCAACCTGAATGTCAAAGCCCAGCGCAAATAAAGTGATTTCATGGCTACGGCACCTTCAAGGAATTTAATCAGGGACGTGCAGGAGGCACCCATGTATCAGTTCAATATTAAAACTGCATACCCTTGAAAATTAGCCTTGTCTGATTTCCCTCTCCAAGTTTCTGAGTGTCGCCCGCAGTAAATTGATGCGATGCAGTTTATTGGAGAGGAACGTAAGCAATTTTTCCCCCCGTAATCACATTTGCTTAAAACTTAATTGTAGAGTAAAAATAACTGGGGGGCTGCCTGAAGAAGGAATTTGAATGAGACGGAATGCCACAGCCACAAACGGACGCAGACAAATGCAGACGAACGTGGTATATTAAGCGATGTCATTATATATTGTTCCTTCTCTTTGGTGAACGAGAACGGATGAAGTGGATTAGAAATATGCAACATTTTAAAGTTTAAACATGATGATATCTGTAAAGGCCGCTGAAGAACAACAGTAAACAGAAACGACAGCAGCCACAGTCAGTGGACGGCGGCGACAAGGTCGAACCCGAAGACCGTGACGTTCCAGGCCTCTCTGGGCGTGTTGTGATTAAGAAGCTGCTTCCCGCAGTTAATCAGGATGCTTCTTTAAAGGCTGCGGAAGTGAAGTGGGGGAGGCAGACAGCTACCTGTGCCAGTTTCTGTCCCAAACAAGTGACACGACGCTGGTTTCTCTTTCCGGGAAACCTTCCAACTCTCTCAGTTACTGCTGCACTTCTTAGTTTTGACCAGTTATCATGGCATAACATCCTAATGCCTAGATATCCTGATATTACACCTTTTTAAATACTACAGCATCTCACTGTCTTAGCCTGTTGCTAAGACATTATACCATCTTAACCGGTTGCTATGGCATTACACCTTCCTAGCCCACTACTACATCATTACAACTTCTAAATGCATTACTACCATATTACTCCTTCTTAGCTTGTTACTAAGGCATTACACCTTTTTATCATGTCACTATGGCATTACACACTCTAGGCTTGTTACTACAGGATTATAGGCTGCTACTGCGGCATTACACCTTCTTGGCCCATTACTACACCATCACACTTTTTTAGTCCATTACTACACCATTACACCTTCTTAGCCTATTACCATCACGCTGCCATGACTGCTTCGCTGTGATGTTTTTACCAGCTGGGCCTGAATAGCTGCATATAGCAGCCCGAGCTACAGTGTGACTTGATGAAGAACATGACAGAAAAGCCCCAGGAGGCAGACAGACACCATGCGGACTCCGATCGACGGCGCCCACCCAGTCGCCCACGCAGACACGCGGGCCCGCTTCCCTGTTTATTGTTACTTCTCAATCCTGCATGCAAGGAGAGAAGGAGCCACTCTTTGCTGCTCCTCGAAAAAGTGGACCCGCGACGATGCCAAGAGATCCGAAAAGCTTCGGACGAGGACGTGGCGGCCTCCATCTGGGCATCGCTACGCTCTCGAGAGCCTCTGACACGTACGCGAAAGCGCCAGACGAGTAATGGAGTAGCAAAGTGCAGCCATTGTGTTTGTCGGGGAACTAGGGAAGACGGGGTGTTTCGGAATTCCTTCACGCTTTTTCTGGCAGGAGCAGAGATTAGAGACAAAGGAAAGAAAACTTGCTGGAAGAAACCCGCCATCCCATCCCCCCCCCCTCCTTGCCGCCTGCTGATTCCCCTACCCCATATTAGAAAGCTTCTGAAATATCGAAGGGGGGTAAAAACAGAGGGGACAAAGAGGTCCTGACCACTGCTATACAAGAACCTTGAGGAAAATGGAGGTTCTTATACAAGTTTGTAGACTTGGGTCACTGCACCAACGGAGCTGTTTTCTTTCCATTTCGAGGGACGAGACAGAAAAAAAAAAAACAAAAACAAAAAAAAATTTAAAAACTCATCCTTTGACCTCAGTAGCATTTCTGTCACTATCAGAGGTGCAGCTCACATTGTCTGAGGCTCCCTGTTCTCATTTCACTTGGCATTTTTGTTCTTCTGAAACACAAATTGTTTTCAGGGGCCACCGGGCATAAGTTGTACGATCTGGCCGCAGCTCTTGGGAGGCGAGTCGCCTGCCCCAGGGGGCAGATCCACCATAAAACACTCTTAATGCACTCTAGGTAGTTCTAGAAAGAAGCCCCTGACCATCAGACCATATGAGATGCTTCTGTGAGGAGAGAAAGCCAGAAGCAAACCTGTCCTGGATCCTAATCCTACCACAGCCATCGCTTGAAAAGAAAGCTGATACCCACAGCCGTCATTGCACTTTGGGCTAAGAAATGTTCCCCACAAAGCGATTCTGTCCTTCCCTTTCACAAGGTTGCTTTTAAGTTTAAATGCTTTCCAGACCGAATCCTATTGATCGTCTCAGGTCATGGGGAAAAAAAGTAATTACAGAAGGCTTCTGATGAACAGGAGGAGTAAATTGTTCAGGTTCGTCCGCGGTCAGAACTGTGAAACCATCAACTTTCCAAGCTTGGCCTTGTCAGAGGGTCAGAGATTGATGCAGCTTCCTTCAATGTCTAATTTTATAGATGAAAGGTATAAAATCAACATGTATTACATACAGAATTAGCAAGTGAAGAAGTCTGAGATTACACCAATAATCCTAAAGATCTACATCTGATGTATATTAATTAAAATTTACCCATGTAACTTTTTCCTTTGACACTGTTTAGCAGCCCCCATTTTTATTGCAGGTTATTTAAAAGACATTTACAGAAAACCACTATTTTTAGCTATTTACATTTTATACCATTAACCACGACCCTTTACTGGATAAACAGTGGCGGATGGATATTTATACATCTATTAGATTTACAAAAGCAGTTCAGGTTATGAACTGCGCTACGAGCGATTTAGTTCATCTTTAAAGTCAGTTCCCCGAGCGCAATGCAACCTGCTGACCTTCATGCATGATGAACTGAGCGAGAAGTGCATGATTTTACTGAAATAAGAACACCTCAACTCACGGAAGAGAAGTGGCCCCGAAGAGGTGGGAAAATTAGTTTTAATGATTGTAACAATTCGCTCTCCGAAATACAGAAGAACTGACGAAAGAGCAATTAGGTGAACAATAAAGGCAGCATAAGAGAAGCAGGTGCCCCTAGGAATTCCTTCCTTATAGACTTTCTGCGTTTCCTCACTCATTCCGACTCCCCCTCAATTTACAAGATAAAGGGGATCCGTAAATCTCCCTTAACCCCTGCAATCCGCAAGGCGTGAATAACGGAAGGAGAAGCCAGGCAGCCTCTTCATAAATCCCCATGCGATCCCGCGAGGACCGCAGGGTTATCCACAGCATTGCCTGACCTTCATATCCTCACTCAACTTGATCCCACAGAGAAGTACACAGACATCGCTATCGCTCTTTCCCATACACAAACACACACGCCAGTCCCCTTCGCCAGCAGGCTGAGGGAATGATCTCTCTCATCCACAGACACACGGTCAAGCCATCCCTCGTCCTCAAACACGTGCCACCTGCTGTCGCAGGAAAGACACAGATGTGGCATGGCACAGACACACGGACACACACCTGCAAAATCGGCCTGAAGGTCACAGTGAAAGTTACGAGATTCTATGTGTCAGCAGCCTTCTGCTTAACTAACGCTGTTTGCATCAGTTATTAAATCAACACTGAAACTCAGCTCATGACTGAGCAAAACACTGAACTCTCAACAGGAGTCCCAGCAAAGGAGAAGGGACCACTAGCTTATTTGCGTCTAACTTCACCTGGTATATATGTCATC
>JAODJW010000014.1:126492-173778 GCA_026777045.1 Hyperopisus bebe | reverse complement strand
GGGGGGGTAGGGGGAAGGAAGCTTTTTCGAGATAAATGAGACTCATTCAGGAATAAACATTCACCACTCAGCGGACACAAAGGATATCTGACCGCTTTGCAACATGAACAGAAAGCAAGAATTCAAATGATAAAAATAGGTGACAAACTTAAAGGAATTTAAGGGTTGAATAAGCTGAAATGCAGTGGCGCAGCATATCCACAAGGGGGTAGCATGGCTCTACAGAGCCAAAGTCTGCCAGATGGGACCTCTGAAGAATGCAGATCCTGGGATGAGTCATGGTGACTCAGAGTGCCCAGCTTGGATCTATAAATAGGCAGAGAATTCCTCAGTACAGCTGCTGTGGGTCTGATCTGACCGCAGAACCCTGTAACTGCAAGGAGAACTGCTGCCTAACACAGGGAGGGAGGAGAAACTACAGGACCCATAAAGACATACTTTACCAGGTCTTCATAAAACATTGCATGCATTATCAACCTCAAACATACACACTTGAGGAACCAACCAATGTAACTTCAAATGCTTCAAGCACAGGGCAGAAATAAACCTATCTGCACACCAGACCAATGGGAAGCGATTTTACTTAGGGGAAATGCTCCCAATACCAAAATATGGTACTTCTCCCCTTGGAAGTGTCAGTGAGAATTCAGGTCCCGTCTCGGGTATCGGCTGCTGACCTGCCATTGTCGCGGCCGACGCCCCACACCCTGATGCTGACGATTGGCTGAGAATGCAGTAGGTTCTGGCTCAGTGGGTCAATCAGGTTCAGCGTCTCGTTCTCCAGAACCAGGAGCATGTCCTTTCCCTGGGTATAAAGTGTGTGTGTCACTAACATACCAAGCTGGGGCAAATGCACACACAATCACTCAAGCACTCAAGCACACACACACACACACACACACACACACACACACACACACACACACACTTGTATTTATATTTTCTGTGGGGACCGTCCATTCATTTCTATGTGCATATCCACAGTCTTAAGTATGACAACCATAACCCCCAAACCCAGCCCTGAATCTAACCTGAAGCAACTATACCAAATACAGGACTTTTAGTATTTTGAATTTTTTGATTGCAGTCACAGATTTTTATAAAAGTTTCCCCTTGTGGGGTCTGAAAAACCTGTAACTTTCTTTTTCATCATGCTGTGTGGAAATCTGGTCACCAAAATGTAATAATTACAAAACACACACACACCTCTCCCCACATGCCGGCTGTGTCGTGCAGGTTGTGCTTGTGATAGGACAGCTGACGGATGCAGTTGTTGACGGCCACGCTGCTTTTGCCCGGAGCCATCTCCTCCTCAGAGATCTCCACCCAGCCCAGTGACCGCACTGCAAAGCACTGTGAGTAGAGAGAGGAGTCATTGTCAACTGTAGCGTGAAGCGAAAGCAGTAAACAGCTTTGCTAATGCTAACAGTCACTGCAGTATGTGGGCATCGGTGTTAGTGCAAGCAGCACTGTGTACCTTGGCCCCGAGATCAGTGCTGAAAGATTCCGCCTTCTTTTCACCTTCTGTCTGCGGACAGCTGTGTGTGAGAGACACAGCGAGCGGTTACTATAGCGTACATAATACAAAAACACCATGAGGATGTTCTCACACAATCTATATAACGCAGAGTCTGAGGGACATTTTTAAATAATCAAAACTATATATTTCCACAACTCGCTGTAACAAAGGTTATCCAGCTCCACGAGGACGACCGAGCGTACCTGAGATTGATGGAGGCATACCTTAAAGCGGCTACCTCAAACTCCTTCAAGCTCTGGTCAGGGGCTGCGTCTTCCTCCTGCAGGAAGCCATCACAACACTGTAGGGTTTCCAATGTTTATAAATAGACAGAGTGCCATTTCCAGAGAATGGCACTGGATGGTGTGTCAGCCTGGGTGCTCGCCAAGCGTGATCTCGAGGTGTTTTGTGCTTAGGGGTGGGAATGCTCTGTATGGGTGATTAATAAGGTAGATTCCTGCTGACTGGTCGGCTGGTTCCACCGATGCACGACTCACCTTCCATAGGTCGGCATCTTCATCAAACTTGTTGGGGCGTGATGGGCCGTTCCACGTCAGCTGGGATGGGCGACAGAGGAACACGGGGACTAACATAAGTAAACAGACATTTTCACACCTCGTATTCTCAGAATTGGTTTTTCCCAGGATTCAGACAGTTGTACCTTATGGAAATCATCCACCCACACACATTTTCATGCAAGATGAATCCATACCAGAGTAGCTGCCGCAAACCAAAACGTTTTGCTGTCACGCATACACAGCAGGAAGGTCATCCCAATCCTCGAAAACAATGCATGGGACCAGATGCCATCAGTCACCATAGAGCTTAATTCATATCCCACCTAATTACTTTACTACATCCCAGTGAGCCAAATCAGCTACGGACTGATAGCGCACAAAAAATACCTACTGATTGCTTCAAAGGTATCATTCAAGCAATCTTCATAAAAGACACATGAACAGACAATAAACCTCAAGCAACTACAATGAAAAAACAGAACTGTGGCTGAAGTGAGTCGCCTGGTATAGGAAAGAAAACCTATTACCTCCAACACAAGGACTGACTGACCCCAGTGCTTCCACTCACCATGCCAGCACACTTGGCCTCATAGAGCAAGGTCAAAATAATCCAGACACTGACACTTCACTTGTGCTCAAGACAGAGGTCAAAAGGAGGGACCAAGTGAAAGCTCAGGAACCTGACCACTTTGGACTAGAAAGCAGACATGATGGCACAAGGATATTTTTAACCCAGAACTACAGGCAAATGTCTGTCCACGCAGAGGTCACACCGAGCTTGTGGCTATCTTTAGCATCTCTACATGCAGCCTGACATGCTGATCAAAGAATCTACAACAGGAATTAGAAAATGAAGCTTCATGAACCATTTGCTGTATTTTTTGACCTCACTAGATGGTGCTCATGGTTTGCTTTGGGGCATGCTTTGAGCCCTTTTATGAACAGAGAGCACCATCTAGTGGGGTCAGAAAATACAGCAAATGGTTCATGAAGCGTTGTTTGGCCATCACTAGCAGTAATACCAGCCCACACCGAAATTCAGAATGGAATGAAACCTCTACAGTCAAGTTCAAAAACAAACTTGGACAGTGATCATATATACATCCACTTCCTGGCCCTCACCTGTGGTTCCTCAGTGGGTGTGGCTCCTGGGGAGGTGCTGGAGGGCCTCTCAGGAGCGTCACCCTCCTCCAGGGGTGAGGGCGGCTCCCACTGTGTGGTACCAGTGGGAATATGCCAGTAGTAGGTGCCGGAGGTGTCCCGCACTCGCATCCAGCCTGCCGGCAGGTCCGTATCCGTTTCAAAGGCGCTGCGGTCCCAGTATGGTTCTGGCATGTAGAGCGGGCATGAGTCACACACTTTCAGCATTAAGATACATCACCAAAGGCAACTATTAAAACAAAACACAGTTCCAATTTTAAACAACACAATTCAACAAGGACAAACTGAAAATCGGACAAGCAGACACATCAAAGGTGAGCTTTACAAAAATGATGAGATTGTCATGGCTGAAAAGCTCACTGATCCAGCCTCACTTTTGCTTAGACTTGCCTCATTACCTCTGCCACCTCATAAGAGGAAGGAGGTTATGCTGTGTGGTGACCCACCCACCTTCTTCATACCAACCACCACTGGGCTATCATGGCAAGGAAAAACTGCTATTCACATCGCTTCAGTCACACCCAAAGGACAGCAGCCCCACAATCCAAAACATTCAATCTGATTAGCTGCTCTTACCTGTCTCTCCATCGGGGGTGCTGTTGGCCGTGCTACCTTGGGACAGAGAGGTCCAGCTGGAGTCCTCATCAGTGGGGTCCCCATTCCTGCCCTGAAAGAGCAGGCAAGCGCTCTTGCAACCCCCAGAAAACTCCTTCCGGGACTCACTATTGCTTTGAGTCTCTGAGGAAGAGTCTGTGTCCTTATCTCCTCCAAGCGGAGCCTGAGCCTCGTCCTCCCCTTCCACAGCTTCCTCCTTTTCATCTTCTTCGTGGCCTTCCTCTTTGCCCCTGGGCGCCCCCAAGGTATCAATGAGCAGAGGCTCATTTGCAGCGTTCTTTGCCTCCAACTCCAAATCAGGGCACAGTGACCTCAAGGTTTTCCCCTCACCATTCAGCTCCTCATTAAGCGGAAGGTTCTGATTAGGGTTCTGGTCGGGGCTCAGGTTCCAGTTCTGGTTTTGGATTTGGCTGGGATTACGATTCTGGTCCTGCTTCTTCTCAGCCACCTTGCGCAACTGGTTTCGGCCCTCTTTGACACGCTTAGTGTTGCTGCCGATGCAGCCGTCAGACACTGGCCGACGACCTTGATCATTCTCCTGGTTCCGAGACCGTCCACCCTCCCGGCGCTGACTCAATGCATCGTCATCCACTCCGACCATGGTGCCGTTGAGTAGCTCTGAAGTCGTAACAGATGCGTAAATACGCCGGCTCTTGGGTGAGGAGTTGGGGCCCCTGGTCTTGGTCTTCTTGCTCAGATCAGTGTCAATCAGTGCGCTGTGTGGGGAGCACAGGTCAAGGGTCAGCGCAGAGATGGAGGTCACACGGGTGTTGTCGTTGGCTTGGTCCGAGGTCTTATACAAAGACATGGCATGGAGCTGGAAGACTGGGGGCCTGGAGTGGCAGACCAAGGCAACCAATCACACATTTGTTTAGGTAGGAAGCAGAACCACAGCCTGCTTCAGGAGTAAACAAAATTCTAAAACATCCACCCATCATCTAACCACTTATCCGGGACAGGGTCACACAGAGACCATAAAAGGGTGCACGGTGCACAAGGCAGGGGAACACCTTAGACGGCATGCCAGTTCATCACAGGCTACACTTGCATACTCAGAAAACTAAAAGGCAATTCACCTAGTTGCGTGGATTTGGACTGTGGGGGGAACCAAATCAACCAAGTAACATGCAGAGAACATGCAAAGTCCATAAATACAGCATGGACCCAGGATTCCAACTCCCAACCCCAGAGATGTGAGGCAACAGTGCTTACCACTGAGCCACCATGCCGTCAGTTATAAAAGCACAGCAACTTCTTACTCATTTACATATATAAAGGTATTACTAGAACAACCCAGTTCAGTCTCTGAATCACATAAAGGTCCGTCATGGGATATGAATCAGGTGACATCAAAGTCTATGACACACTGCATTGTGAGTCTCCCCATGAAAGGCATGGGGGGCAGATTTCTCCTCCAATGGAAGCTCAGGGAACAGTTACATTAAGTCAGGTGTTGCTGTATGTATGTGCCCGCACAGTTTATACCTGCTTCACGCTACAGAAATGTGTTGGCACAAATAATTTGTGAAATTCAATATGTGTGATTCAAGATGATATAAAAATCTAAGTCTACTCTCGCAGTGCACGGTGACCCCATTCAATCTGAGGTCATTCTACAGCAAGGAATATTAAATTTATAGAGGAGGCCAGACAATTTCCAGTCATGCAACTGACGCATGTACTGCAATAGCAAAAAATACTCAGCAAATACAAGACCTAGATTTTAGTTATTTTCAGTCAGCAAAAATAGAGACATACAGTTTCACTTGCCATGTTTTTCCATTCATCATCTATACCTGTCCTATGCAGAGTACTTGGGTCCAGAGCCTATACTGGAAGCTATGGGCGCAAGGCAACGTAGGCTTGAGCGCCAACCCATCAAGGACCATTCGTCCTATTTATGAACATTTATGAATTCAGGAAATTAACTATACTTAGGATATCATAAGAAAGTTCAACGGCAGATATCTACAGCCACCATGCAAGCGGTAACACCCAGTTAATGCAAATTAATGTATTAATGAGCGAAGGTAAATGCAACTGCATTTAAAATTGCGGCAGACAGGAATATATACTCAATATTACTAACAATCACGAAATATGCTATTCAAACTAGCTAGGTAGTCATGAAAAATTTTAAACGGATCCATAAGCAGAGAGAGATATGTAGCAACTCCAAACAAATAACATGGTAAAATATGGCTTCCTCATTAACAAAAATCAAGTTGACAAATTAACGGCTGTTAGTAAATTATCTATGCATCTCCTGTGCCACTGATCGTAGATCGGGGGAATTGCACGCCGATGTACGTGGTATCATTCACGCATATTCAGATTAAAATGGCTGCATCGGTCCGAATTATTTTGGGCAGCGTTTAAAGTCCTATGATTTTCCCCGAGGAGGAAAAATTCCGGTTTAGAATATAGTGCCGGCTACTGCGGTTCTGGTCTTCATCTTATTTTAAAACCGACATTAAACACAGTACAGCAAACAGATCAAAACACAACATCGTTATCGCTCCTGCTAATCTCAAATAACTGGGAAACCAGACACAGCCGAAAGACTGGAAAGGAGCTTTCGGTCAAAACAACGTCGGTTAGCTCTAATCATTAAAAATGGAATATGGGTTATTTTCATACATACTGCTTTTTCGGGTTTGTTTTGTGAAGTTGTTTTATTTTAGTCATTGTGGCATGAAGGGGTGTCACATTAGCTACTTCGTAACGTCGGGCGGCCCGGCCCACCTTCCCCGGCGAAAGGGGCCGCAATCGTATGCATGCAGGTGGGGCGTCAATGTATGTAATTATATGTACAGGAGACGTGCTGCTTGTCAAAAGCACAGCTCCGCTTTACCAATCTCGTAATAAAATCAACACGGGTAACGAGAGCTAGGCCCCGGAGCTGCACCAGGTACCAGCCTACGCAGCGGGCAGCGCACCACCCTAGCAAGTGACCCCCCGCCCCTCACAGAAAAAGCTCGGCTAACGAGTAGCGATGGGAGAACTTGGTATTATCATCATATTCTAGGGTCGACTTAAAAATGCTGGTCGTACGCGTCTTAGCAGGCCGCCGAGCGACGCAACGAAGATGGACAACGGCAGGTCCGCCGCGCAGCAGCGAATTCGACCCCCCTGCCTTCCCCCCCCCTTTCAGCCTCCGACATAAACACACCCTTAGCCACGACGCAGGCCGTCCTCCGCCCGGCAGCTGAGGTTGTCTGGGAGAAGCGACCACACGTACCGCTCCGTCTGGCTGTATCTCCTCGGCCGCTCCGTCCGCTATTTTCCCAGCCGAGATGGTCGCTCGGAACATTCGGCGGCGCGCGGCGGTTGCAGCGTCGTCGTCACCAGCTGGATCACGGCTCCATCCGACGAACTGCAGAGGGCGGCTGACGTCATTGAGGAACGTCACTCCGCAGATCCGGGAGCAGCCTAGCTGGTCACGTGGGCTGCGGAGGAGAGAGGCAGGGATTTTCCTCCGGGTGGAGGTAGCCCGCTGCTTCCTTTGCAGAAATGGGCATCTCTGCCGACATTGCTTCTGTGCGTTATATTGGTGATTCACAAACAAACAGTTAAGCTGTAGGTGCTATGCTGACATTTGATAGTGACACGGAATATAATTTGATAAATAAATTAACAACATTAAAACACTGAAGCACTGTACCTTAATTAAATGCAATGCGGTAATTTGTTCTCTTCAAATAATACCTACAAATAATAATAGTGACATGCTATGATGCAATGTTTTGTATTTTTTTGCAATCGCAGAACCGTCTGAATACCGCTAAATATTAGCTCGGAACAAAAGGCTTGTTGTTCAATATACGGCCGTTTTTCCAGTCCCAGCGGGGAATCAGCCTAAGTGACCTACAAGTTATTTAATTGAAAGTCCTCCATCATCTTCATTAACTCGATAAATAGTCCAAAAGTTGTTCTGATGAACAATGCACTTTTGGAATTATTAGCAAAAGGTTTTTCCCATCTCACTTGTACGATCCAGTCCAGATGGTCCAGAGAATGGTTTCTGAACACCAAGAAACTCGAGCTGCATCAGTTTAATAATTACTCTTTATTGTTATTTTAACAGGGGCAGAATGGTGATGCAATGGTTAGAAGTTACCTCACACCTCTAGGACCAGGGCTTGAGTCTTTGCCATGGCTCCATGTGTGTTTGTTCTTGCTGAGTCTTTGTGGGGTTTCCTTCAGGTACTCTGGTTCCCCCCACAGTCCAGCATGCTAAGGCTAACTGGAGTTACCACATTGCCCATAGGTGTGCGTGTGTGAGTGACTGGTGTATGGGTGTGCCTGGCTGGTGCAACATCTTGGGTTTTTTCTTGTCTTGCGCCCATAGCCTCCAGGATAGGCTCTGCCTCCCCAAACCCCCCAACCCAAACCCAGAATAGGACATGCAGTTTTAGGGAATGGATGTTATTTTCACACATTTTGACACATGACAAACTGATGAGAACACCAGAGATAGATAACATTTAAATTTGAACATAAGTGAGAATTGTGTTTTTGCATTCTGCAGATGTATCCCCATTTAACCATTTAATGCATGTGTGTCTTAAAAAAGGAGAGCCCTTGTGTAAGGTGAGTCCTGAAGGCTGAAGGCTTCATCTCAATTTAAATGGATCATCCTACATCATATAGAAGCACATCACCAGAAGTGAATAGTTCAGGTCCAGAAAGTATAATTCCAGACCCAGATTTTGTTTCATCCAACCAGTTGAGTACTCTGTGACTGGGACTCTTTATACTCAATTGGTTGGTTGAAACAAAACTTTTGGTCTGGATTTTTACTTTTTGAATCGGAACTATACACCTCTGCAAATCATAAGAAGCAAATAATCAAGATGGTACAATGACTGAAGTTTAATTCAAATGCACAGAGGAGACAGATAATAATCACAGTAAAGTGCCAACCTCACCCACTGAAACACGCATGTCCCTCTCAAACGGCCAGCTGCTCCATTCACCAGCTGTGTGCCGAATACTTCCAGAGTTCATGCGAGAACCTTCATAACCAGGGCTCATGTTGTAATAGGATGCACATGGACGCCAACCCCCCCCCCCCGTGAGGAAAAACGAGGAACCCCAGCCCCACTCTCCACCCCCTGAACCGTTCTGTGTAATTTCACTCACGTTTATCTACCAGCTACATCAGGGTGGACTCTAGTCTAAAATGCAACTTAATCTGGACTGTATTATGAATTATTGTGCCCCTGCACTTCATAGCAAATCTTATCATCCGCAATCTCCCCCCTGCAAATCTGCAGCGCATATTCTGCAAATTTTATCATGGGGGAACCCCCCCCCACAAAAACTTATTTGCCTCAATTATCTGAAATTTTCATCCAAAACCATTTCTGTGGGATTCAAACCCACAACCTTTACATTGTTTACACAATGCTGTACTTGTTGTGCTACAGCAACATTCGAGCCCCACCATGCCAACCACTATTAATAACAGTAACTACACAAGGGCTTATCAAACCTCAACTACACTTTAGTTTGTGTGTCCAGATACATTACATGGGCAAAAGTACTGAGACACCTGGCCATTACTCCTACAGGAACGTTTATGACACCCCATTCTAAATCCATGGGCTGCAATATGGAGCTGGTCCCCCCTTTGCAGCTATATCAGCCGCCACTCTTCTGAGAAGGCTTTCCACAAGACCTTGAAGTATGCCTGTTTACATTTTTGCCCATCCATCCAGAAGAGCATTTGTGAGTTCAGGCACTGATACTGGGCCTTAGTTAATAAAAAATCATGAAAATGTCGTGGGTCAAACAAGTAAAATATAAATGAAAGGATGTGTCCACGTTTTGATTGTGACTGACCCCCTCCAATAATAACTAATAAAACGGCTTATTTATCCTCCATTGTTGGCGTGGGGTTTAGTTTCGTATGAAATTATCTGTGAATTTTAACCTACCAACTTCTTGAGTCTCCCGTGCTTATTTACCGTAAAGGTCTTACACAAAAAAAGGCGACACACAAAATTTGCCAGGAGCTACAAAAGTTTCAGGTCCGTACAACCAAGATCGGGTTCCAGGTGTGAAAGTGCTTACGGCATCCTGAGACTGCACCTCGCTTGAATTCACTGAGCTCATCAGTACAACCCAGTCTTTCACAAATGTGTGTAAACCTGACTCTATGGCTAGATGCTTGTCTTTATAAACCTGTGACAATGGGTCTAAATGAAACACCTGAATTTGATGATTAAGAGGTGTGTCCCAATACCGTTGTCCATACAATGTACATGGAGAATCAAGTAATTTCTCTGTGAGAGTCATTCAGTTTGATGCACTGGGGGAGTGTTTAAAAGTGCTACAACACTTTGAAGAAAAAAAGGAAAACTACTCCCCTTCACATTCCTCATAAAGATTGATAGCATTGTCATTTTCAAATCATATATTCATTAGAAAGTGTCAGGCATGCTACATCACACAATAGTTGCTTTGCGTCGCAATTCCTGCTGATAGCTTGTTTTTGGTTAATGCTGAACAGGTATCGTATCCACATACAGCGCACACCAGTAACGGCTTAGCTTTGGCTCCACTGCCTCAGACCAGGTTCAGAAGACAGCAGATGAATGCAGATCATGCTACTGGCCATGGGTCTACACCTGCGGCCATTAAGTGCAAATGGCGGACAAAGAGACCCGTCACGGTGTCATCTCCTGGTGAATAACAGGGGTCAGGTGAGCGAAGCACCTGAAAATAATTCCCTTCATGGATTCATGCATCCTCATCCATTACTTTGAGGAAAAATACGACATGAATTTTGTACAGCGTTTTGGGGAATCAGATGCAGACATACTTTTCAATTTTCATTAGCCCCTCCCCCCTTTCCCCACCACCACCACCCAAATAACAAAGGTATTATTAGGGGATTTCCTCAATGGGATGTCCTCTCACCCTGTAAATCGCCTTGTTCCACCTATACAACTCAGCAGAGAGTCTTTTTTGGGATCCTCCCCATCTCCCTGACATCTAAGGGCAAACGCTGGCACTGGCTTGGGTCATCAGACCGCCCACTGAGCAGGTAGCACACCTGTGTGGTCTTGCAGGTGTTCACACATGGCTCCGATACATGGCCCTTGTGGAACAGGTACCAAAATTTTTGGAAGACCAGGTCTTCAGCAAGGAACCTTCCAATTAGCTTGTCCCAGTCTGCTGGGAAGAGGGTGTTCAGGCCATATGCTTTAGAGGCCCGGTAAAGCAGGGTCCATTTGGGACTGGGAGCCGGGCTGTGGGAATAGTGGTTGTTGACCTCTGTGAGGTTGAGAATGTATGTCTCATGGTCCAGAACAAAGCGGGAACTTCCTGGATAATGCCCGTCCATGTAGTACACGCGGTAACCTAGTTATCAAGAAATAAACAGTCATGTTAATTTCACCACTCTATAGCAGTGTTTCCTAATCCGGTCCTTGGGGACCCACAGTCGCTCCGTGTTTTTGCTCCCTCCCAGAAAGTCCACATTTGGGAGCAAAAATGTGGACTGTCTGTGGATTCCTGAGAACTGGATCGGGAAACACTGCTCTACAGTAACAACTAATAACAGTAATATTCTAAAACAAGGATCTATCCATTATTCAGTATTATATTAGTCATTCCAACGGACACTATGAGTTTAATCTTAAATGGAATGGGTGGGCAATTGTGAAGACTCATTACTTAGGTACCAGATAACTTGGGAGGCAAAAGTGGGGGAGAAGTTACCTGGGTTCAAGTTGATGTAGGTAGTGGCACTGGGGGCAATGAAGGCCACGCCCAGGGGGCGTGTCAGGGTCTCCTCATCATAAAACATCTGGAACTCGTCCATGTGGGTGTGGCCAAAAAACTGCCCTGCAATGGTGCCCTCATACCTGGGCAACAAAAAAGAAGTATTCACAAAAAATGGCTTAAAGACTACAAGACAAAAATGCCACTATTTCAGTCATGTGCAAAGACTACCGATGGCACCAGCCCAGTGAACGCAGAATCCTGGGGGGTGTTATACAAAGCAGGATTTCCCAGTTAAGTGGGTTAACTTAAACTAGAAGTAATGATCGTCCAATAACAGTTTAGGTAAGGAGCATTCCTATTGGACGGTCATGACTTCTGGCTTAAGTTTCAGATTCGGTTTATTTATAGAGCACATTTCACTCGACAGCAAAACAAAGTGGTAAACAAAATCAAAATAACATAAAACCCACATACCATACAAACAACAAAAACAGAAGAAGCTCCTATGCTGATTTAAAAGTCAAACAATAAAAGTGTCTTTTCAGATGGATTTTAAATGAAGGAAGTATTGGGGCCAGACGCATTCCACAATTTCTGAGCTAAAACCACAAACGGCTGATCTCCTCTCTGCTTCAGTCGATTTCGGGACCACAAGTGGAGACTGATCAGCAAGTGCGCTAGATGGACCATGCGGTCTTAAAAGGTCAGAGAGATTAGCTGGGGCCAGGCCATTTAATGCTTTGCATGCAAACAGTAAAATCTTAAAATCAATCATGAAGTGCACTGGGAGCCAGTGAAGAGAGGCGAGTATGGGATTAATGTGGCCGCGCTTACGAGTTCCAGTTAAAAGTAGAGTTGCCGCATTTTGAACTAGTTGTAGGTGTGAGAGAGACCAAGTTAACACCAGCATGCAGGGAGTTATAGTAGTTAAACTGGGAGGAGATAAATGCATGTGCTACCCTTTCAAAACCCCCGAAAGATAAAACGAGGCTGACCTTAGATAAAACTAGTTTCTTCCAGTTGAGGCTTTTAACAAACAAATGTATGTGTTTATGCAATCTGAATTTGCAGTCCTTTATCACAGGTTCCAGGAGACCAAGGTCCACATGGTGGACATTATTTGTACTGGGTACCAAAAATAGGACGGCGGTTTTATTTTCCTATAGAATCAAAAAGTTTAAAGCTAAATCACCTTTCAATCTCTCCAAGACTGTTCAATAATGGTTTTATCATATTGGTGATAACCCAGGTAACCGATCCTACTTTGTGGAAAACCCCCCGGGGTCCACCAACCTGTTGACAATGTGGTAGTAGTTCCAGCTCCAGCTCTTGAGACACAATCCAGGTGGGATATGACCGATAATGTGCACCTAGGGCCAAGAAGAACCGAAAGCCAGCTCAGTGCACGTAACCATAGTAGCCTGATAACTGAAACAAGGAACAAAACACGTAAAAGGTAGAAAGGCCCCAAGGTAGCATTAAAAAACACATTGACCTTTATAAAGCGCACAGCTGACCCTCCTGCGTCGTGACTTTCCCCATCACTCAATATATCATGGGATCGGCATAAGAAAGTAAACGGGAATGGTCGTGAAAGCCACAGAGGACGTGCGAAGGCCAGCAGGCGACACAAATAGTAGAAGAGCAACTCAATTGCATAAAATGTACATTACGGACAAGAATATTGGGACGCCTGGCCATTAAGCATACAGGAAGTTTTATTACGTCCCATTCAAAATCCATAGGCATCAATGTGGAGTTGGTCCCCCCCTTTGTAGCTATAACAGATGCCACTATTCTGGGAAGTTTATGGGGTGTGTAGGGATTTTTGCCCATTCATCCAGAAGAGCATTTGTCAGGTCAGGCACTAATGTTGGATGCAAGCCAGGCCTTTACAATCTCCATTCTAGTTCATCCCAAAGGTGTTTTATGGGGTTGAGGTCAGGTCTGACTGAGCAGAGCTGAAAGCCTCGCTCTTTCCGTCTCAGACAGAGCCCCTGTGCACCTGAAGCGTAGCCCCGCCCTGTTCTTACCTTCTCCCCCTTGTCTTCTGCCTGCTGCAGGATGCCAATGAGCCACTGGAGCTGGTCGGCCGGGTCAGTGGAGTTCACCAGCAACCAGAAGTTCTCCTTGGCACAGTAGTTCATGTTGAGGGAGACCACTCTCAGGCCCGGCTGGACCAGTGCCGTGTAGAATCCAGCCCGCCTGGACACCAGCAGGGAAACACGATCATGCAACATGCAAAGTTATCGACCACTCAGGAGCGAAGACCACAAACCAGCATAATCTGTAGTAATAGTTCTTATTCAATTTTAGCAGAGTCAGATTTGGCAAACTGCTTGAAATGTGTTTATTGGTACTGCAGCCTAATTTCCAGAGAGTCTTAAGGTGTTATTTCAGCCTTAAAGTAAGAGATATTAGTTATAATTAGCTGCTCATACAGTCAGCCCAGCCCTACCGGAGAGTGTGCAATGCCTCTGGTGGCAGCCAGGGGGCCCACTCCTCAGCCATGGTGTTATAGAGCCAACTGGACGACTGGTTCCCATGGATGAATGGCGGTGGGAAGCTGTTGACAGGAGTGCTCTCATGGTTCCCCACAGCCGGGTACACAGTCACGCTGGGGCCTAGATATTTGCGGATGAGCCGTGACACGACAGTGAGCTCGTGCAGCTGCTGGTCCCGTGTTTGGGCCCACACGTTGTGGGCCGGGATATCCCCGGTCCAGTAGACCCAGTCCCAGGGTCCATCCCGGGCTGCATTCTCCAACAGGCTCTCCACGGTGCGCAGAGGGAGGTCGCATTTGCTGTAGGTCCCCCAGAATCCTGCGGGGCGGCGAAAAGGCCATCGAGACACCACAGAGTCATTCCGGCAACACAGAGGCTCTTTGCAGTCGGCTGGGCTGCCCGCCACGTATTCCTGGTCCCAATGCACATCAGTGAGGAACAGCACCCGGCTCTGGGGGGAGCCCGGCCGGGGGGGGGACGGGGGCACCACAGGGGGTTTGGGCCTGGGCGGCAGGGTGACGTTCCAGGGGGCATAGATATCGAAATGACCACAGGCGGGCCCCACCAGCACGGCACAGGCCTCGGACGGCGACAGCACCGACCGCTGCAGCGCGTTGATGACGTCGTCACGGAAAAGCTCCGTGATCTGCCGGCACACGTGCTCCTCAGCTAGGTGGAGGCGCACGCAGGTCTCGCCCACTGCCTGCGCCACACGTTCCACGTTGGCTTCGTTCTGCAAGAAAAGCGTGAGAACGCAGCAGTTGTGTGCAGTGCTGTCAGACCGAGGGCCAGGATGGGCAACATAACAAAGCACCAGACTTGTTACTTCTACACTGTTTAGTGTTAAACTGATGCATTTCCCACTAATACCCCTCCATCCACACACACTTCTGATTTTAAAAGCAAGTTCTGCAAGCCAGTCGCACTGATACAGAGACCACTAATGCTGGAAAACCAGTTAGATTGAGGAACTGGGAAAATTCAGGAGGCACCATCAAATTTACTCACAGAGGATGCATTTCTGATTCAGTACTAAGTTTTACAAATGCATGCATCTCTCCGCTGACAAGCACCTGCTCTATCAAATTGTCATTATAGATAGAATATCTCTAATTAGATTTATCCTCCCTGCCAGCCCCTGGAGGATGGGCTCCCCCTTTGAGTCTGGTCCCTCCCAAGGTTTCCTCCTTCTTGGGAGTTTTTCCTTGCCACTGTCGCCTACGGCTTACTCACTGGGGGCTTTGGGTGGGGATGCTGTAAAGCGCTTTGAGACAGCGTAATGTTGTGATAACGCACTCTACAAAAATAAATTTGCTGCTGTTGTTCGTTATTTACTCAATTGTATATTTTGCTTATACAAAAAAGACCCCAAGCAAAACCTCATGCAAGTGCCCCAACCACCCCCCCCCAGTGTTATGTCCAAACCAACCCGCAATATATAAAAACATCCTCAGGACATCAGAACGTTCTCGGAATCTGCACGCCTCACACGCTACATCTGAAGAGCCTGAGGTGTCAGTTCGCCAAAACCAAAATAGATGCGCCATCGAGCGACCACAGCCCTCAAAAGCCACCCGAAGTTTCCATTCGTGCCGGTCAGCATGCGCTGCAGAATTGTTGCAGTTTCATTCTGACATAGGGAAGAGCTGACAGTCAGCATACCAAAACAGCAGGGCCGCATCTTAGGGGTGCCCTGTCAGCAGTGACATGCACCTGAGCGCTAGATTCTACCCTGTCCACCCCCCCATCAAATTTTTTCGCAGACGTCACTGCAGAACAGCCAAGTCATAAAAAAGGTCTCCTTTTTTGCACATCAGTGGGAAGGTCAGGGCACTGACCACAGGGCAAGTCTCAAAGTCCATCGGCTGAAATGCCAAGTATTACAAAACTATAAATATTATTAAGCTGGGTCCCCACAAAAATCATTCTGATGGTGCAGCCCAAGTACTCGAAGCTGCCTGGATGACCAAGACACCGAAAATCATGGACTCATCTCGTCTCATCGTCATCATCCAAAAGTACAATTCACCTTTCTCCTAATGTAGATCACAAGTACCATGTGCATCCCCCTAGTAAAACACAACCTTTGACCCCCATAATGCAGTTCTTGGGCACCTTGTGTGGCCAGTCAATGTTTCTTGGTGAAAGAAAAACTAGAGAACAAACAGCATAAGAACCCAATTTGGAGAGATCAAAGTTGAGAAGACCACTTTACAGGGTATTATTGCATCCAGTATACTGCTTCATAAAATTTTATGTCAGAATACTCTTGAACACCGGGGCTATCAGTTCCCTAAAACGACTATAAAGTTAGCTAAACCACGTGCTGATTTGAGTTTTTAACATTCAACCTTTTAAATGCTTTCCGCAAGTTATGTTGTTTAAAATACGAACTTATTTAGTCGTCGATATACTGGTCCACCTTCCGCAGAGTAACATTCAAGATGTCCGAAGTAAAACTAAACATAAATCAAGGTGAATACCGGCCAAAGCTCCAGATGTTTTTGTGGATAATGGACACCTGAGTGCACATGTGTTTAACCAGAATTATTAGACTGCTCACCATCAGAGCCACGTCTACGATGGCAAACACTGCTTCACACAGCCAGCAGCTGACGTTTTGCCAGGAGACCCCAACCCGAAACTTGGAAATCGCGTCAACAAACTTAATGTCAGCTCTTCGGTCTTCATCTCGAAGCGGATGTGCGGTTCCTGACGGGGATTGCAGACAAATACAGGCGTAGAACAAAAAACAAACCGTCCAAAGCGCTGTTTGCTTCATGGTTCATAAAAGTCCACACAAGATGCGAGTCAGCACTGAGTCAGCAGCGAGGTCCGAGGGCTTCAGTGCCTGCCTAGAGTAACTTCTGCTTACACTTCCCTCGAGAAAAAAGGACGCGGAAATAAAACTTCGCAGGTACCTTCTCCGACTGTCCACGTTTACGTCACGATACACTGACAAGGTTCACAGCCTCAGCAGTTTATATAGAAGGCGGTGACTTACAACCCTAAACAGCAACTCTAAGACGGAATGGGGGAAAATGTCAGGTTTGTTTAGCGAGTGCCGAGCTAAGCTTGTCCCCCACCTCAGACGAGGAGGTTTATTGAAAAGAGCCAGCGCAACAGAAGCGTCCCCCACTCTTAAATTCGTATTATATCTCCTCTCTAGAGAGACACCACTTCAGACAGACCGCAAACGCCTTACTAAGGCTCGGCGATCGGTAGCTCGGCTCAAAAACATCCCTCAGCGTTGACTCGGAAAGCGACCCATCTCACTAAACACCGCAACATGCATTGGAAAGATCACATGACTTCTCACGTGATCGGTGCCCAGCCCTCATCACGTGATTAGAGTACGTCGTTTAACCGGTTAAGTCCATATGCAGTACATGGCTTTGAGCAAGGGAAATATTGTGCCTTGAGGAAATTATAACGGTATTATACTTGCTGACGCAAAATGATTTTTTTTACTTGGTACGCCCTTTCATATAGCATATTTTACATTTTTAACAGGGGAATTTTTATCGTTCTGCGGGCGTATAGACACAATTCGTTGACTTGTGCATTTTGCCACTTGTGAAAAACGGAAGAGACTGAAAAATAGTCATTGACTTCTCTAAACATCGAAAATTCAGCATGAAAACATTTCACATGAAATCAAACCGATAAGCGTCTAAGACCTATAGGTTTATATTTTTTTGCCCGCACTTGCAACAAACTCTATGAGAGAGAAACAACAATATGAACTCGGGGAGACCTGCTGAATCTACCGGGATATGCATGCTCTTCTGCGCCCGAGCCAAACCGCCATCACCTACAGGCCAAAACGCTTCTGTAACTTTCACATTTCACTGTTTTTGAGATCAGCGCTGAGATTTCTACTCTACAACATCTTATTTAATTGATAAACAGACAGCTTTTCTAAAATCATTTTAATATACATATTTATAAATTACAACATGTGGCATGCTTTTTGTCTTCAGAGATACAAACAAGGCAGTGAATTAAGCTGTGGAAAGCTGAAAATAAATTATTTTGTTTCAAATATGTTTAGAAGTTTATTTTATTTGCCATCGCCAAGCACAGGCATGACTATTATAGGTCTCCTGAAATCAGGTGTTTGTGGTGCAGAATAAAAACGTTCAGCCCCTCGGTCAGACGTCTTAGGCCTCAGAACATCATACTTTTACAATTATTTGGCAGATGCTTTTATCCAAAGTGAATGTACAATTGAGAAAGCGGGTTTTGCCAGTTCCTGGAGCATTTGAAGTTAAGCGGTTTGCTCACGGGACCAGCGGTGACATGATTCGCCAACAACATTCACCCTTCCTTCAAGTATAGTCTGGTTAAGGAAGGAAGTAAAATATTGTAGAAATCTACTAAGACTGTCTGCCGTTTAGTGATGCATGTGAAAGTAACATGTCAATATGAACATTTATGCACAAAGCATGAGGATAACGACTGATACCAGGGTGATACCATGGATTGTCACAAATTATGCAGAGACCACATGAAATGCTCCTCAGCTTATCAAGGTCAGATAGAGATGCACGTTAATAGTGTCTACTTTCTGTTCAAGGCACAAGGGAAAAGAATGAACGATAGTAACTACTCACTTCGCCGATGACAGCATTACTAGCGATAACTACATTCGATTTGCCATTTCTCCATTAGATGGGTGCAGAGCAAATTAACTGTACTGCAACTATTCCAGCATACCTGTAGATGGCAGTATAGTTAAACACATTGACATTCCCCAAGTTAGGCTAAAAAATGCAGATGGGCACCAGCCAAATTAATTAATAATAGAAAAAATTTCATACAGTGGTGGGGCTGAGATAGAAGGGATCCCATCCATTGGATTAACAATCAGAATGTTCCGCATAGTAAGGCAAACACAAATGCACAAAAACATCATATCAACAATCAAAAGATGGTTTTAAGTAAACAAAAAGCAAGCACTGGTAAATTTAAGTTGACATCAATGTTAATAATAGCAATGAGCAGAGATGCTTTCAAAGGAAGAGCAGACAGTTGGGGGTGGATCCAAGGCAGCAGTAAGACATGGTGTTAAATAAGGCTGGTATCAGAGGCTAGAGGAACAAGTGGGGTTCACTTGTCCTGCATCTTCTCCAGGATGGGGACGATCATGTCGAACTTGGGCCTCTTGGCCGGGTCTTCGTTCATGCAGATCCTCATAAGCTTGCAGATGTGGGGCGATATGCCAGGCGGAATGGTGGGACGAAGACCCTCGAGGGCAACCTGCAAGGGGTGGGCGGCATTGTGCACACAAGTTAGGGAGAGAGAGAGAGAGAGAGAGAAGGATGGAGGGAAATAGAGGGAGAGGGGAGAGAGAGAGATTGGGAGAGAGGTAGAAATGGAGGGAGAGAGAGGGGGAGAGGAGGGAGAGAGACAGAAAAAGGGAGGGAGGGAGAGAGACAGAAAAAGGGAGGGAGGGAGAGAGAGAGAAGGACAGGGAGAACACTTTCTGGTTGTAGACCTCTGTATCAATGTATCAATAATCTGGGGTCTAATCCAGTGGTGTCCCATGTGCCACCCATGAAGCTCATGCGATGGCTGCTTGCACCCCCGAACACACATTTTGCCGGGAGGGCACGGTGCCGGCAATCTGCTAGGTTGGTGCCCCGTGCAGAAGATGCCACCCTGGGCAACTTCCCATCGTGCTCTTGCCAGGATCCACCACTGGACTAATCATTCACAAATTAAGGATTTATTAATTATATGACTTAGTCTGGAATTCAATGTAATCAGGCTGTGGATTAGGGTTGGGTTTAGGGTTAGGGTTTGGATTTTTTGAGCTGCGATTACAGATTTATGTAGAAGGCCATCACAAACTTTTCTACTGCTCCATTGTACTCCTTATGCTAGTTCATAGCTCTGCAAGCTTTTGTCTGGCTAGCACTTGGATTAGGTAATAATAGTAATATGATTAATTAATATAGAACCTTTCCAGAGGTCAGGTATCTTTAGAAAAACTTAACAGTCTCTAAGTTGGAAGAAGAGGCCCAGGAACACTCATGTGAATGTTCAGAACTTCATCTGTTTTCATGTCAATGCTTGAATGTTTCCTGTCATAAGTGGGGGGGTGGGGTTGGCCTGACAGCCTGGAGTCTCTTCTGATCTTTTAGGTGATAGAAGCTGAATTTCAGCCATCGCTGTTGGGTGGGCAGATGACCACACTCCTGTCTCACACTATTCTCAGACTATTGACTGCAGGTTAGTTCCCATGACACTGGACAAACACCACATACCGAAACATGCTTGTGTCTGTGAACACTTACGGTGAGCTTAGCAAGGTCTGTTTACATACGTGAGTGTGGCGTGAGCAGGTTCTGCCCCCCTGCGCCCCCATCCATGCCCATTGACCCTGACCCACCTTCATGCCGATCTCCATGTTGGAGAGCTCTGCGAACGGCACCTCTCGGGTCACCAGCTCCCACAGGAGCACAGCGAAGCTCCACATGTCTGCCGACCGCCTGTTTATGTCCTCGGGCTTCTTCTGCAGGGCTGGGGGCAAGACAGAAAGACAGGAAGGGAGTGGAGCGAGAATAGCACTACATAGAACAGGGTTTGCGCATCCGGTCCTTGAAGACCCACAGTCAGTCCATGTTTTTGCTCCCTCCTTGCTCCCTATCAGAAAGTCCACATTTTTGCTCCCTCCCAGCTCCCGGTGAGAGCAAAAACGTGGAATGTCTGTGGGTCCCCGAGGGCAGGAAATGGACATTACAGATCCAAACACTGGTGCATGTGTTAATTGGTTAGTCACATGTTGTAGTCACCTTCAGGCGCTATCCAGGCTGGAGCGTACATCCTGCCAGGACACTGGAAGGAGAACTTCACGTCTGCCATGCTGATCCTGGCTGTCATGTCCTCGTCGATCTGTCAGGTGACCGATGTGTAAATAACAGCTGCTTCCCCATGGCCATCTGGACTCTGAGCTCCTTACTGCCCTCCTCCCCACAGATTTGGATTTCACATTAACTCTGTCCAACAGCACTGTCACTTCAGTGCCATCTTCCATTTACTTTATTGCCAGAGAACGTCAGAGAGCGTTTTTGGCGCCACCGTACGCTGTCTGCTAAATATGGCAGGTGTGACAATAATGGTGAACTTGACTTGGCTTGAAATAACCGGTGACCATAAAAGCCGACACTCAGGTTGCTATGAGAGATGTCTGTAGCTCACTGGGAGCCAGTTATAAACTGTGATTACAGCTCAGAGCCACTAGGGGGCAGCATATGGGCACGTCCGTTTACCCAGCACAAGTGAGCTAATGGTTTCTCTCCTTTCCTTGTTAATGTGTAAAAGTGCCATAAACCAGCACATTGGTGTTTCGGGGACGGCACAGTCACAGAAACACAAAGCGGAAGTATGGCGTTTAACTCACCATGACACTCCTGCTATTGAGATAGTGCCGGGGGATCATTGGCTCGAGCGTGTGCAGAAAGGCCATGCCGCTTGCGATGTCCAGGGCGAACTTAACCGCCTGCGTCTGGTCCACTACTAAATCTGAGGGGGCGGGAGTGAGGTTGAACCATAAGAGTTATGCTTAACATTCGCTCATTCAGAATTCTCATTTAATCAAAATGGGTGACCACACAAGGGTGTGTCTGTGTCATGTGCCACATGCACTGTCATGCCGCATGGTCAAAGGTTTAAAGAAGTTTTTAGAAAACAAGGGCTTGTTTCCACTGCATGTGACTGTTCTGTGTACATCTGAGACATCTGATTGGTCCCGCCTCCTGTAGTTGCTTGGAACCACCTCCTCTACGATCTGATTGGTTCTCTCTGAACCAATCATTTTTCATTCTGCCCTCAAAACATTTTTGTGTAAGTAAAACATGAGCGTCCATGAAGCACTTACTGGTGCCCTCATGGAGCACATTGTAGAGTGAACCGTAGGGCATCAAGTGCGTGATGATGATGGGGTGAGTAGAAGGGGACGACTGACAGGCCCCCAACACGGGCAACACATTGGGGTGGGAGAAGATCCTGAAGAGAGAGTACAGGACAGAAAACTTCAACACTTGACAGAAAGAAGATGAATGAATATTAAATGTGCCGTGTCCAGGAAAGAGGTCACATTATCAAGGCCTGAGTTTGGGATTCTCACCTGAGTTTGGGATATTCCTCGTTAAAGTCACGGCTCTTCCTGGTGGTCCAGTCCCGGACATGCAGTACCTTAACCACAATCTCTGCGCCCTGCCAGCGGCCCTGCCACAGCTGTTTACGAGAGGATGAGTCAGCACAGCTAGAAGATCAGGGTGGGGGAGTGACTACAGGAACACGCCGGGTTGACTTGCCTCTCCAGAGTGGTTTTCGTTTATTTTGGCCAAAAGGGACAACTGCTTGAAATCAATGCCTGCGTGTTTGTTCAGAGTCCCATTACCTGCACACACATACAGACAGACACACACGCACACACAAAATGATTAAAAGTCTACAGCGTATGACAATCAAAAACAAAGATTCCTCATGGTTCCATTGACGTAAGTTTGACCTCCCTAGCCAGCGTCAATGCTAGACTTTGTCTACAGAGGAAACCTGACAAACGGTGAGGTCCCAGCCCATCATAGACATTTTCTGAATCTGTATCATGCAACCAGTGCAAAAACTTTTAGATGCGGGTGGGGGGAGGGACTACTCACGCGGTCGTGTTCGGGTAGTGCCCTTCCAGAATGAATCTTTGAATGGGACCTTGGTAAGACTCTGTCCCAGCTTTTCAGCCCGCTCTGATGGGGACCCAGTCCAAGGGGTGGTGGCACAGAAGGAGACAGAGTACTGGTTAATATTAAAGGGGTGGTGCCGTGAGGCCACACCCACTGTACTGGTTAATATTAAAGGGGTGGTGCCATGAGGCCACACCCACTGTACTGGTTAATATTAAAGGGGTGGTGCCGTGAGGCCACACCCACTGTACTGGTTAATATTAAAGGGGTGGTGCCATGAGGCCACACCCACTGTACTGGTTAATATTAAAGGGGTGGTGCTATAAGGCCATGCCCAATGTACCGGTTAACATTAAAGGGATGGTGCCATGAGATTGTGTCCAGAAAGGGGCCTCGCTCCTGCAGGTGCAAGTATTTTCAGCCGTGGAGAAAACAGCTCAAGAGACACAAAACAAGACCGCCTGAGGCTCAAAACTTTACTGCTGTCTGGAAACATTTGACCCTGACATGAATCCAGGCAGGAAGTAGACTCCGGCAGGAAGAGAGAGATAGACATCTTAGCCTTTCCTTCCCCAACAGCCCACCAACACACACGCACACACACATGCACACGCACCTTTCAGGGTGTCCTGCAGGTGTGGTTTGGCCTTGTCCAGAGGAGTCTCCCCATACTTGTTGCAGATGCTCACCTGGGCACCATTACTTACCAGGTCCTGATGAGATAAAGAGACCAGAGACATACCTCAACTGGAACATTCAGCTGCCGAATAATGTTTTTGCAAGATAACACTGGATAGTATCAGTGCAACCTTTGAAATACAGGTTCCATATACATGTGTAGGATCAGAAAGCATCATCACCCCCTCAAAAACAGTCTGTGACAGGCTGAGACTAGGCACAACCGCCATAAGATGCAGCTACCAGCAGAGGGCGACCTGACCTCAGCCACCTGATCCTGGCCCCAGAAACAGGCATAGTGCAGTGCTGTGTTTCCATGCTCGTTGGCCGCGTTGGTGTCCGCCTTGCAGTGGATCAGCTGAGGTAAATGGAGAGGCACATAAGAGACTGATTTCACGCCACTGCGCAGTGCTGTACATTCTTCAAGTCTGATACAGGCATTCCTTTCCAGAAAGTAAAAATCAAGACCAAGATTTTGTTTCAACCAACCAGTTGAGTATAAAGGGTCAGCGTCACAGAGTACTCAACTGGTACTCAACTACTGCGGTTTGTTGGCGACTGCCCAAGGTTGGTTCCCGCCTGCGCTCATTATTCCTGGAATAGGCTCCGGTCCCCCCGCGACCCCAGTGGGGATTAAGCAGTTTCAGAAAATGGATGGATGGATGGACTCGAATTATCGACCTCTGGATAGAGACCTCCAACAGACAGGAGGTCTCTGATGACGGTATGCGTGTGCATATGTGTGTGTGTGTTCACCGACTGTGCACATGTGTGCATAATGTGCCCACCTTGGCCACGATGTCACGGTGCCCGTGGCTGGCAGCCAGGTGTAGGGGCGTGTCGTCACCGCGGTTCATGACATTGATGCGGGCCCCACGCATGATGAGCATGTCCACCACGCCCGTTCGGCCTTCCCGACATGCCCAGTGGAGGGGGCTGAAGCCATGGTCATCCCTGGTGTGGGGGGAGCATGTATTAAAATAACATTATTCAATTGCATTTACATTCAGGACTTTCCTCCCTTCTGGTGCCCAAGCTAACAGTGCTGGGGTTGATCACTAAGGCATCCATTTTTTCAGCCATTGCTCACTGGGAAAGGGGGGGATGTGGGGGGGTGTGTGACAGGCCAGCCTAGTGTTGAAAGCAAACCTTATAAGGCCTGGACACACTTCCTGGATGATTCTGCAGCCCTGCAGTTCAATTCCACAGCTGTTACCCTCATCTGCTTCCTCCATCTCCCCTTGCTGCCTCTCTCTTTCCCTCCATCTATTTAAGAGGCCCTATGAACTCTGGCAGATCTACATCACAAACAAAACAATAAAAACAAAAAAGTTGGTAATTATGAAATCTTTTAAAGAATATGCTTTGCAAGAGTGTAGCCTCTCGCTCTCTCTCTCTCTCTCTCTCTCTCATTCATCTGTCGGTCCAAGCTTCCAGAAGCTTCTGTAAAACTGCCCTTAATCCCCACTCTCCCAAATGGTTCACTAACAAAGTCCTGACCATGTGGCCTGGAGAATCTATAATAAAGTTTATAACTTTGTAAAATACCTTCACAAACATGCACTGTGTGTGTGTGTGTGTGTGTGTGTGTGTGTATGTGTGTGTGTGTGTGTGTGTCTCTATATGTGTGTCTGTGTCTGTGTCCGTGTGTCCGTGTAGCCCATTATTCAATGCCTTCCTTTTGTCCTGAAGTCTGCTCCTTCTCTACTTTCCTGCCTCAATGCACAGTTCTGGACTGTGGCTTCTTATTCTCACCATCTTGTCTGGACGATTCGGAGAACAAGAGGCTGTTTGATCTGGCCAGTTCGGATCACAACCGAGTGTGGGAGTGAAACTGACAGTGGGGGGGGGTGACCTGGGCAGCACTGCTGGGGGAAGGCGGATAGAGGACAGCTCTGTCCTGAGGTCTTTCACACACATGTAGGGTTCTGGAAAGGAACCTCTCTCTCTCTCTCTCTCTCTCTCTCTCTCTCTCTGTCCTTCTCTCTCTCCTTCAGTCTCTCAGTTCCATTTCTGTATTCCTATCTTTACAACCCCTGTCTGCATGCATGCAGAGATGAGGACCTTTTCTACCCCTAGAGTGAGGATCCCTCTCACCTCATGGTGGGGTGGGGGGTGGGGGGACTGTCCTCCATGGAGGTTAAATATAAACAGCATGCTGGTCTCACCAAACAAGGAGGGCCTCAGCACCCCGGGTGGCCCCTGGGTGACCCCCTTGCTCTCTCACCACACGGTATTTATACTCATTGTTGTGATTCTATGGTTCCACCACTTCCACTCTGCTAACACTGCAGTGGCTAATGTGTCCAACCCCTTAGGATAACACAGCCTCATGCCAATGAAGCTAACAAGGCTCAACACCCCTGCGGGTAACGTCGATGGAATCTCCTACTACATAATTCTGCTATGACAGCTAAGACCATATTAGCATTAGTCCTTCTGTAAGACAATCTTCCTTCTATTGCTGTCAATTTTCTCATGAAAACTGGTACCGTTCTTCCAGTCCCCCAGAATAAGAACCACAGATCAACAAAGATGGACACTAGGTATGGACGTCTTCAACAGCACATGTTAAAGAGAAGATTTCACACACCCAGACAACCTAACAGAACTGTAGGGCATTGACCACTGGGACCACACACAGAGATGTGTGTGCGTACACCCTTCAATAACAATCCTCTATTGGCTGGTGTGTGAACAGCCCCATTTGGGTGGACTCGATGAGTCGACTCTAAACATATTTCATGACAGTAAACAGGACACCATAGACTTTGGAGGAGAAAACTGTCATGGAAACTACGGTTTCCCAGAGGGGAAGTGAAAAATGCACGTATCTATTCCCGCTTCCAGAGACGAGGCTCTGAGATTCCCATCACTTCTGAGCTCCTGTTTCCCAGAGTGCGGATTCTGGGCCTGACAGACTGAGCATTTCATCCAGTCAGGCAGCTAATCGGCTGCCCCATCATTGGCAGGAGGACAAACAGGAGCAAGAGCCACTGATGTCTTTTTTAAACTGGCATCTGATGCTAACTGTTTAAAGATTCATTCCTAGGGGGGGCTTTTAAGGAGCTGAGGAGTTACACCAAACTGATTCATCTCAAGGCACAATCAAAAACACAGACCAGCTCTTCCACACACACCATCAATTCAGCAAATTAAAGATGTGTTGGTTATCTCTATCCTCTTAAATGAGTGGATGCTGGTAAAGGCTCCATCTTCAAGTTCCTGGGGGGTGGGCAAGGAACACTAGCCAATTCAAAGCCATTTTTTTTTACTCTTCATAAAATCAGGGCCAATTAGGAATCCTTAATCTCATAAAGAAGGGCCTGCTATTGGGTGATGCTGCTAGAGGTCACCATGAGACAGACAAAGGCAGAAGCATTCACCCTGTGGGGGGGGTGCAGATTAACAAATGAGCTGATTAACATTGTGACGCACATCCGCTAAGATTCAGGGGAACCCAGATCCATCAAAGTGCAGAGGGAGGGGGCGAACAGCCAGATCAGATCCTCGTGGTCACTCGAATGGCAACCCCTACCTTGGGCACTCCAGCCCAGCTGGAAGCAATAACATGGGGGTTGGGGGGGGGGCACTTAGGTCCAAGTCCACTCAACACTCTATCATACTTGTGGTGAAAACCATTCAACCAATGAAAGCGCTAATGAAACAGAACCCCCACCCAAGAAGAAAATCCGGAACACTCTTCAGTCTAGAAAAAACACCTCAGCATTGGTTCCTCCCAAAGTAACCAGATGAATCCAAAGCCAGCTGGAGCTTCGGAACGCGCAGCCATTCCAGGAAGACACTGGGATCTTGCTTCTGCTGGCACCGAGGCCGCGGCCTTTGGCACAGTATGCCCATTCCCCTGGCTTTTTTTCCTGCATCCCACATATTTTCCTCCCTTTCCTGTTCTCACGCAGCACATCTCACGACCACCGACCAGAGAAGGACAAGCTCCAAGAGACATCTTATAAAGCAGCGTCTCTCGACCCAGTCCTCGGGGACCCCCAGGCAGCCCACATTTTTGCTCCCTCCCAGGGAGCAAAAATGTGGGCTGTCTGGGGACCAGGTTGGGAAACACTGTTATGAAGGAACAGCAGCCAGTAGAGGTAGGTGGGTGGTGGTGCTGGTGCTGGTGGTGGTGGGGGGGGGAACGTCCGTCTGGGCCCAATTAGCCACAGAGGTTCTGCAGAGCGTAGCAGCCTGGCAGCCTTCAGCGGAAACTCTGAAGGAACATGCGGGCCCTTGTGAATGAGGTCATCGCGTCCGCCGACTGGATGCGCCGCATTTTAGTTCCAATCCCTCCACAACACCTAATCCCCGCCCCCCCACCAGTGACACGTGTCTCTGCCAGCATGGAGGACAGCAGCAAAGTATGCCGGGATCTACAGCAGCACACGCCCCTGATGGGACCGCGATCACAACCTAACCTGAAACGGCCGCACGGCCTCCATTCCGGCTGGCAGACTTCAGCGACACACCGCACATCCTTTGCTGTTGTGGGTCAAGCCAGAAATTATTTAGCTTCCCCTACACCCCCGTCATCACCACCACCTCCCAGCCCCACCCAGCACTACAGAATGACACCATAGCAGCTCATGTTCACATGACATAACTTGTACAATAATAGCAACATGGACTCAAGTCAGCTCCACAGAAACTGAAAGAGAGAAACAGTCATCCAGTTCCGTGGTTTTCCGACATTCTCGTAAAAAATGCTCAAATAACTCCTGACCCTGTCAGAAGAAAAAAGTAGCAATTTGTACCTGTGCTTGTCACTGTCCTGTACCCTAAAGAGTTTGCCAATTGTACCCTAGCTGGTAGGTAAATATACCTTTTAGTATAATTTAAGGTACAGAAATAAGAAAGATCCCCAAGGTACAAACACCATTAATGTACCCCAAATTCCTCAGAGTCCCATTTCTGTACCTTAAATTAGATTAAAAGGTACATTTACCTACAGCTAGGGTATAATTAGCAAATTCGCAGACCCTTGAGGGAACGGCCCAGTGACAAGTAAAGGTACAAACTGATACTCTCTTCTGAAAGGGTATAAAAACACTGCTATTAGGTACAGAAGGTGAATTCATCCATATGAGATGGAATCATGTTTCATCCACCCCCACTGCTGCACTTCCACAGTGACCCCTGCTTCTTTAATAGATACAGGCCTTTCTTCCTCTGTCCCAAATGGCCATAGTTACTATCTCCCCCCCACCCACCGACGACTCAGCTCAGTTATGCTGATTCAGGTTCACCGACAGAACACCCACGCCATCCCAACAGTACCAGTGACACATGAGGAGTCATAACGCTTTGCCTGACCACAGCCAGCATCACCACCTTCACAACCTAGATCATGCGACCTCCCCGGCCCCAAAGGCCCACTCACCCCTGATTAAGGTCATTCTCTGTGTTGTCCAGCCAGAGACGGACGGCCACGGCGTTACCCTCTCGGCACTGGGTAAAGATGTCGTCCATGTCTTTGCCCGTGTCGCCCCTCTCTCTTAGTCACCCTGATGATCCTGGCGCAGGTGGGAACTAATGTTTGGGAGCTGCCGAACTAGGGCACCAGGAGCTGAAGAAGACCGGTCCAGGAACCCAAGGAGTCTCCAGGGGGCATTCGTCCTCAAAAGGAACGCAGACCGAGGACGGAGAGGGGAAGGCGAGGCAGATGGGGACAAGGGAACAGAGACCAGTGGGACGAGCTCTTTCTGCACTCGCTCACACTCCTGTAACAAAGACATAAGGGTGGCCATGTTTGTTTAAAACAGTGTCATCGTAAGTAAACAAAATGGAGGCTGTTCAGAGCCTCAAACGGCAACCTAAACACAGCTGATTCCCAGTCTGCCGTCCTTATGGCAGGCACGAACAAGCACCGGTACATTCCGCGCCTCTGAGCACATGTGCAGCCCACAGGGGCTTGCAGAAACATCCAAGAAAGGAAAGGGAACTGGGAGAAATGCTGTCCTGACAAGCAGGCTTCTTGAAATCATCGCCAAGGATGACCGTGGCTGGGGGGACCGGAGGAGCCTCCACCCCTTCCCCTAGTCTGGCTCCACCCACTATCCACAGGGACACGCCCACAGGCCGCCATCAGGGACACGCCCACAACCCTCCATCAGGGACACGCCCACAATCCTCCCTCAGGGACACGCCCACAGCCCCAGCACAAACTCACACACTCAGTGCACACATCAGGTATAATGAGTCCCAGAATGAGTTTAACTGCAAATGCTTCACGTGAGGGTACAAAAATCGAATAACTTTAGAAAATGTGTTTTCTAGGTAACATGCAATTTGTAAAATGCAAAATGTAAAATTCAAAGATAACATCAAACCACTGTGCACATCAAATTATTAATCAAATCACAGATAAAAATGACAGGAAGTATATTTATATATTTGTATAAGCTCTGCAAACCCCTGCACACCAGGAAACAAAGTAATTTGTAAAACTTGTCAGACTCATACTAAAACATAGGCCTACTTTTCTTGAAGTTCTTTACAATTTTTAAAATGAATCAGCCAATCAACTACATTTTGAAAGGAGTTTATTAGTAAAGGTTGGGCTTAGTGAACAGGGACTGGTGAATTTTTCAGCTTAAAGTACTCCCTAAAAGTATATCAAACACGTACAATTCTAAACTACTTAAAATGGATATGCATATTTCATCACCGCAGGTTAACTACGGCAAGCATGAAATCAATAGGATGTATAGTCAAACCGTAAGCATAATGAACTTCTCACTATAAATGTCACACGTGATGTTGAAAAACACCACTTCGAATGTTACATTACTTTTGTTTTCTCCCCAGATAAGTTAGATGCCCAGAGAAATCCAGCGGCACTTGGAAAAGCGGCGTCGCTGCATCCCAGCTTTCAGGGCAGAGGAGCAGTTAAGCAAGCAGGGGCAAAAAGTTCCTTCTTCACAGAAAAACTCCATCAAGTGCCGGTGGGTTCCGCTTTAGGTCCCAAACCCAGTTTTTTAAAATTACTGATTTTTTATCGATAAAAAACTGGAACTTTCAATCAAAATAAACGTCGTTGTTTGGTTCAGATCAACTGCGTCTAATAAACCGATACCAATGTGTGTAAGGATATCTCGTAATGTCCAGATGTAGGGTTTCTAGGATGAGGTTATTGGACTATCCGTACTCATTCCCTTCATCGGACGCGGACGACCGTGAATGTTCATGTATGAAAATATCTGCCAGAAGAGCGAAGAAACGATCAACCAATCAACAGGACGGGGCGCGACAGAATCGCATGGATTTACCTGCTGGATTGCGTCCCTTTCTCTTTAAATCCCCACTGAAAAAGGATTCAGGCAGAGGATAGTACGACTGCCGACGTCCACACCCTCTTCTCTCAAGAAAAAAAATCTCCTGACGTGTGGTCACAAATGCTATATTTCTGCCAGTTTGTAAGATCTACAATTGCTGCGCCCCCTGCTGGTGAATCCTTTCCATGTGACACCACGCAACCCCTCCGCTTCGCTTTTTTTCTGGAGCGCATATTTCCGTGGCGGACGGCGCCACAAGTCGTAAATTCGACTAATGCAATTTGAAACCATGCCGAGGGAGTTCCTGCCCCCTGCGGTCAAATTTTACACACAGCTCGTTCACAAAACACATAAGGCAAAAAAACACCAACACAACAAAACAGCATATTCTGGTCAGCAGCACATTTGGAGAGCAGCTGAAAATTAGGCTATAATTACAAGAGAAACATATATCGATACGGAGAATTAACTGGAGCGCCAGTTGGAAAGGCTCAGATGGTGAGAGGCTATATTCTTAAAAGCGGTTTTATTCAGCTACTAGGACTCAGGGGATCCCCAAACCGAAGTCTCTAGTGTGAAAAGGAATTCCGTACCTGGGATTTGACAGGTAGAAGCCAATAGCATGAAATATTCCAAGGCAGAATTCATAAATTAAATATATGTGAATATATGTGGCATTTAAAACATAACTGATTGACTGGTTACATTTGAGACTTAAGTTTGTTCAATGGGATTTACAGTGACTTGTTTTCCTCAATTTCACTCAAAACCAAGATCTGATTACGAGTCTGGTCCATTTTTAATGTTTTTTTTCCCCTCAGTTTCTGTGTAAGGAGAAAAGAGAAAATTCAGGCCACTTCAGCAGGCTTAACTCATTACCATACTTCAGGAACATAAGCATTTTCAAGTATTTTACTTAAATGTCAAAATGAATATGACAAAGATTTAACTGTTAAGCGTTTCCAGACTGTGTTCTATTTCTAAACAACTGCAAGTAATTTACAACTTTGGTATTACCAAAATCACGATTCCTCCAGTCGTGGTTGTCATAACTCATGCTGGAAGCAAGACACACAGAAGTGATGGACAATAAGCAGAGAAATATACTGGCAGTAATATTCCGTCCATACGTTTTCTATACCCGATTATCTTACGCAGGGTCAGGGGTCAATAGACTACCCCAGAATCTATGGACACAAGGCAGGAATCAACCCAAGATGGGGCACCAATGATGTCTGTCCAATTATTACAGCTTCATTTGGAGCAACTTCTTACACATAACCTTAAAACATCATTGTTACTCATTCACCCATGAACAGAAAATCTTGGAAATTCTCCAATTTAAATAAATTCCTAAATTTTACAGTGCTGGTTTCGGATATCACCGGCCGTGCTGATTCCCAGTCACTCACTCATTATACACCGCCAGACCTGCCGGGTCTCACAAAGGAAACCATTACGAATCTGTGTGTGTGTTCCCATATATATGCACACATATACATATATACACACATATATATATATATATATATAAATTAAATTCAAGTACACATAATACTTTTTCCTTTCATTTTAATAAGGGTGAAGCCAGAATCTGTTGTCCAGTCTGGTCAGAAGGTCCCAGGCTTGCTGCAGAAGAGGTACTACCATTACTAGGAGAACTGGAAGGGCCTGGTTGGTGCGTCCCTGCACTGACCATACCCGGCAGAACCCCTTGTGTTACAGTTGACATTGGTACAGTTGTTGGTTCCTGTACCGGGGACAATGAGGCACTGCTTCCTCCTGAAGCTGTAGCAGAGGGCTGAGCAGCAGCCGATACGGGTGACATCGTCGGCGATGCTTCTGGCAGTGTGCCTGCTGAGGCGGCTCCTCCAGGCACCACCTCAGCCGTCTTACTCTCCATCTCGTCAAGCCGCTTCTGCACGATGCGTGGCATCAGCTGCACGTAGGTGCCCATCAGGCGGTGGTTGGAGCGGATCAGTTTGCCCGCACAACTGTCTACACAACGCTCCTGTGGAGACAAAGACAGCTTAGCCAGCAGGTGGCACTGTCATCAAGTATATGCAATTTATGTCTAAAAGGTTGCAGGCTCGAAGTCCCAGGGTAAGACCAGTTCTGCCTGAAGGATTAAACCCAAACACCTTCTGAAGGTACTTGCAAGCACGCACTGAAAATACTTCAACTCGTATACAACAGTGTGACAGACAACTAGCTAATTAATTTGAGACTTAAATGTGTAATATAGAAAGTAGACTGACAGCAGGAAGGAACCAAATTTCAAAGTATAGTCTCTGGCGTTAATTATAACATATCATGGACTTCACGTCCGTCGGTGACTCGGGTCCGACTCCTTTTGGGGCATTGCGGTGTATATGCGGTGGAATCAGCAAATGGGAAATACCGCTGTTCGACATCACACCGCTAAAGCTGGCGCAGTGTACAGTTGGGCCTATACAACACAACCACCGAAATATCAACGTGTAAACCTTACGGCATTTACCGAAGATAACTGATTCATTCACCTCATCCATCGTGAGATTTCTGTAGTTCAGGTTGCTGGTGCACCTCAGGAAGCAGATCTCTGTCATCCGATTGTAAACGAGCAGAAAATCCCGCAGCTGCAATCCAACGAAATGTCAACGCATTGCAAATCACAGTTGTACCGCAGTTTTATATTTTATAGAACAGTTGCGTGACTTACATTTCTTAATTGTTGGTCGTGGTCCATAATCAGACAGTACCGTTGTGCGTCTCGCAGTGCTTAACCAACCGCTGGTTTTAACGACTGATTTAAAACGGAAGAAATTAAACAATAAAAACAGTTCACGCTCTATATAATTGCCGAGTTGCCCAAATGGTAAACGAGCAACATGACTTTCACAAGGCAGCCATGTTTGATTTCTTTTAACGATTGGCCACGCCTCTGCTTAAGATTGTAGCCTATAACGCAGTAACTCTCTACCACGTGATTGCCTTAAAGTCAGACCCCGCCCAACGCATAAATCATAGTGAAACGCGTCACTATGCTGCGGCTCTTGTGTGAGTTTCCTGTAAGAAGTTAGAGGCGTGAACAACGAGCGTTTATTGGAAAAGAGATACATTTATAAAAGTTCTACATTCAGTTACATTAAAGATACATGTAAATCAAACATATTTATCTTACATCCGATAAGTAAAGTACTGGAGATCAGCACAAAAAGCAGCTTTTTTAAATAATAACCAATTGAGTTATGAGGCAAACAACTACAAAAATCCTGTAAATACACAGGTTTCTTTTTACTGTACTTTGTAATATATTTGGCACCATTAACTATTATGAAATTCCCAAACTAGCTTACTGCAATATTAAAATTGTTTGCAGATTTTCAGTGGCGACTGTTTCGGTCCACTATTTTTATGTTTAAATTACCCCATAATATGGTCAGAATAACTTTTTCTTTTATTAAATGTGTAGAAACAACCAGAATATTTCTAGTTGTTTTTCAGTCTCTTCAAGGTACAGAACTTTTAAATGTGTTAATTTAAAAATCACCAATGATGCCAACATGTGCCACATTACATTTTTACTTATACATTTTGAGAAGTTTTTTGCGAAACATGATATATTTCCGAAATTGCCTTAAGAACAACCCTTTGTGTTCAGTCCGGTCTATTTCTAGAGAGGTTTTGGTTAGGAAGTGAAAATGTCAGGTGTCTTACGCCTTTGCGGGCTGGTTTCTATGTCTGTCCGCAAACAATGACCTCCCGCTGTCAAACCTGCAACTGATCTTCGACCTTCGAAGGGTGGTTTAAGGGTAATGTCAATAAGGTGCATGTTACTTAAAAGTCCCCTCACACAAATGCAACCTGCCTTATTGCATGTGTTACATGAAATGACTAGGCTATTCGTATAGCTAATGTTACTTATACACATGCATAATAATCATACTGCGCTAAACAAATAAAAATACAAAGGGAAACAACCCATATTTTGACATAAAATGTTTATCACGTGTTGTCATTAAAACAAACATTTCCCATATTATACTTATCGCGTTATTTTTAGTCGTACTCAAACTTGCACTGAAAATCAGGCTCGTTAATTAGAATGAATGGATGGCCATTTAATTATAGCCCGTAACCCAAAAACGACAACAAGAAAGTCGTCACACGAAGACGATCATTGAGAAGTCTGGCTAATTTTCAAAGCGGTGACAACTTCGGCATATTGTCTGTGAACAAGTCGTACGTTTCCGTTAGAATAAAAGAACATTTTAGTTGGTAATAAAAATGAGATGCTTGAACAGCCTGGGTGCATCTATTGCATATTCGCCAGAACGTTAAATGGAAATACTTTTTAAAATTACAAACGTAGATCTATGTGTTAGATCCTCTTCCGTCAGTCCGAGAATTCGGGCATCTGCGACGCGGGGCTGCAGCAGCGACTCTCAGGGACAGAAAAAGAAACATTCTGCTGCATTCGGTGGGAATCTACAAGCTCTCAGATCACTGGCATCTTCGTATGGTACTGCCTCTTACAAATATATGCTCATGAAGAGCTGGGTGACAGAATCATTGCACTGATTGATGAATGGTGAGTGAGAAATAAAGACTGAAATGAAAGGTAATTGTAAAGTCACTCCTGCGACACGAACAACAGTGCAGAGTCACTAACTGTCGAAGGCTTGATTTTGATTAGCCCATTTTATGAAGCGAGCAGGGTCGTCGTGGATCGCCTCGACATCCGCCTCAGTGTCCATGTCCCTCTGTCTCTCCTGCCTCATCTCCCACGCTTGTTCCCGACTTTCCAGCGCCATCTGGTGGCTGTTGAGGTAGATGCTGTTACGCGACGCCATGGGGCTGCTCTGCCGGGGTGGCAACCCGCTGTCCAGCTCCAGCTCCAGGAATTCCTGTTGGGAATGGGCATGGACTAGCCGTTTGGGCTGACCCTGGGCTTGCTTTCCCCTTCGTTTCTTCCTGTTCTTTTTGCCTCCCACAAGGTCCAAAGAGGCATACGACACGTCTACGTTCGGAGGGAGCTCCGGCTGTAAACAAAAGAGTTAAAAAGGGTTAAGTAAAGGAAAAAACTGCATGTGTTTTGGTTCAGCTAACCAGGGGGCGGACTGTGCGGAAATCTGGCAGAATGCCTAATCCCCTACACACCTCCTGGGGGCCAAAGTCATTGCAGATAACCCCAAAATCCGGACCCGATTTCTAACCCTAACCCTAAGCTTAAAAGCACAGATCCAGAGGAGGGCAAAGGGCAAAGCAAAAGTGCACACAATCTTTATAAAAGATTTTTTTAGGTATTGCAACCAAAATGTTTCATGTTTCCAATAAAAATAATAGGTAACGCTTTACATCAAGTGCACCTTCATAATGTATTCATAAAACATTCAGTGCACCTTCATAATGCATTCATAGAACATTCATAAGCAGAATGCAAGTACACCTTACCATCGCCTAGCTTTAATATACATTAACAACAAGCATTACATGATTATATGATTACAATGTTTCTTATTATTATATAATATTTGTTATTAATGTATATTTAAGGATGTTAGGATGCTTAGGTATACACACATGATGTTTATGAATGTTTTATGAATACTTAATGAATACATTATGAAGGTGTACTAATCGATTTATGAATGCAATATAAAATCATTATGAAGGTGCAGTTAATGTAAAGCTTTACCAAATAGGTGATACTTTTTTTAATCCCCATGGGGAAATTCTCATGCTGGTTCATGCCTGCCCTTGGCATAGCTGCAGGTCCTTGACCCCCAGATCCTTGGGCACTGGCCCCTGAACTAGGGAAAGTGCAGCTACCTACTGTGGTGCCAGGGAGCTGGGGGTTAAGGGCTTTGCTCAAAGACCCACGGGTGTGCTGTGACCAGGCTTCAATCAGTGACCTTCTAGTAACAGGTACAGAGGCTTAGCGCACTGAGCCACAAACGGCTCCTATTTGTAGCACATTTATATTTTTAGAATTAAATTACAGGAGTGCTGAATCATACCCTGTATAGACCCCCGATTGTCCTTTATCTCTAAATGTACACATTGTGGTTTTGTTAGTTGACCGCTTAGGTTTTGCAAAAACTACCGTCGCCTTTCAGAGACAGCGTGAGAAGCAAAATGCGTAGGCAGCTTGCAATTACGCGCGAAACAAAATTTCAGTCTAACACCATCTAAAAATTATTTTGGTCTTTTTTTTGCCTGGATTAAAGGGAGCAATCTAACACCAATTAATTACTACAAAACACCCACCTCTTATATAAACAGTTAAACAAATTGCCTTTGGAAAGTGTGTATTGTTTTCACAGATTCTGATCAGGCGTACTGGCCGATGTAAATCTGCATATAACACATTACCTTATTTTCCCTTGATATGCTTGCTTCCATATGTTCATATAACATTTCAGCCGGACACCCACCTGCAAAAATCAACGCTTATCACTGTTCAGTCAGTTGACGACACATCGAGGATTTTTCTTAATTTCTAAATGAAATATATTTAATACTTGGATTTTTGAATTGGTCTATTGCGCAATAAAGACTTAATTTTATCTGATGGGTCTGGACCGCATCACGACACGATTATTTCTTGCTTTGAGTTTTGTCTTCTGCATCGTTTTGAGAAATCGGGAAGACAAATGAAATAGCAGGAAGCATTGGTTATTGTATTACTATAAGTAAATAAACAAGTAAAATGCACTATTATAATAACAGGCTGTCATGCTGAATATTTGGACATTTTAAAGTAGTCCTATGCATTAATTAAAGAGGCTGAATGAAGTAAGTGTTTGAAAACCATGAAAAATGCAATTTAAAATACGAGAGTTTATCTCACCTGCCCTATCTGTGTGGATATTACCATAAATGGGATTGTCTTGAAGCCGTTCCTCATCAACACTATCAGAACTAAAAAAAAATAAAAGAAAAATTATATAGGGAGGCTAATAGTCAAAAGCCCAAGAAAGTCTCACGCCCGCCCATCCACATACACATTAGGCCTAAGAAATATCCTACAATTTTATTTGTTAAACATTTGGTGACAAAGGTCACTGATGTATGTGCAGGGATATGGGTCTAGCTCAAATCAGCTGTACAGTGACAAAATTTAAGGCAAATTAAAGGCTACTGATTTAACCAACCTGAAGTTTTCCCTGTTGTTTGGAATGATGTGCTCCTTTTGACCTGTAAAAGTGAACATTGTACCTTAAATGAAATATGCCTTATTTTGTTATGTGTTTGTAAACCTAAATATCGGCATATTTTTATTTAACCATACAGGGTTAACATTGAGGGTACATGGAACCAGCGTATTGCAAAACCTTCTCATGTAATGCAGATGAATCTGTAAATGTTATGAAAGAGCTTTTCTTACGTGTATGGAAAAATAGCTTATTTGGTGGTTGAGTTACATTTATTGCTGCTTTTTAAAAATCTTTGTTCACTGGTATACTATTATTCAAAAGGAATTACTTATGAAGAGCCAGCCAGACATAAGATGACTCAGCTGAGTTGTGGAGATATACCGGCCCGATGGTAATAAGCGTTAAAAAAGAATTAAAATCTTATTAGGCTATATCTAAAAGGTGAAAAGAGGGTTTGTTTGACGTTGATGAAAAAAGCCGCAGTTCTTCATCAGATATGGCATGCAGCACAAAAGGCTATGGAAAATGTTAAGTGTCCTTTGATGGTGCAATAATATGAGGGGAGTAGATGCTGAAGGTATGGAAATTATGGTACGTTTTGTAAATGTCTGCATAAGAGAAGATAATAAGCAGTTTACTGTGGGTCATGAACGGACTCCAAAAAAGTGATATTCGCTAACAAATATGATGCTAAGTGCATCCCTATTTATCATGAGGTATGTATGCAAAAACTACACACGGAGAAAGATCATGTGAGAAAGATTTGAAAAGAAAACAATGGATCAGTGATCATTAGGATGTGTCACCAAGCCCGTGCAGCTCAAGAATTGGAAAATCCATGACACGCACATTGCATTGATAAAATTACATTTATAATCAATTAAGAGTCAAAATGCTTTAAATATGAATGTCATATCATGTCTGTCAGGTCATATTAGTAAACAGTTGCACAGCATTGTTTGAACAACGGGCCTCATTCACCAATATCATCTTAAGTTTTTTTTTTCTTAAATTTGTTTCTGAGAAAGGTTCTAAGAAAGTTCCAAGAAAAGTCTTTGTCATATTCATGACGTGTTCTTAAACTACATAATTCGCAAATGTGTTCTTGACATGACGAATCCCATTGTCCTCGTAAACTGATACACGTGCCAGTTGTTCTCATTTAGCAGAGGTAAATGCCACATGAGTCCCCATTAAAGGACATGAGATGGCAGTGCCGTGTGCAACACTCAGAAATCACCCACATAATTAAGACGAAAAACTGAGAGAGAGGTCAAGAGCGTGTTGTTGTTGTTAAATAATAATAATAATAATAATAATAATAATAATTAAAAAAACAATAATGAAATGAATAGGCCAATAATAATAATGATAATAATAATAATAATGATAATAATAATAATAATAATACATATTCAAATTACAATTCCAAAATAACAATATTATAAAGATAACAATATTATTATAATTTAAATCATATAGAATATACAACTACAGAACTGCAAAACACAATAAGCAGCTATTCGGCATGAATTTGTCAGCACTCAAATGTGTGTAAGTGTACTCTGGAGTGAGCGGAGATACTGTTCTTACCTAAAAACAAGTTCCAAATAAATAAAAAAAACACTGATGTATGTCAGAATAAGTAAGTGGGTTTTAAGATGAAATTTCTTCTTAGGATCGAGTGGAGAATGAGGCCCATTTGGTAAAAGACCCGTAGCAGACGACCAGAAATCCGTCAAGATGTTTAATGACAATAAAATATCGTATAAACACGTGACTCTATTCAGTTTTACAGGAAAACAGCGTTAGAACATAAGAAACGTAAATGAAGCCAGAAACACAGCAAAATGAAGCAGTTAGCCAAACTGTGCTGACAGAAATTATTACGATTTCAGTTTTGGGAAAAGGGCATCTCAAACTGCATTTGAGATGCCCAGTTAGCATAGTTATTTATGCTAAATTGCCACTTTATTTAATTTCTTCTTTAATTCACACGATTTATATTTGCATTAACATTGCAGACAGTCGCGGCTTAGGGCACTAGGGGTGTAAATCAGTGTATCCCATGAAGGCCATATACGTAGAGAGCAGTAAATAAGGGAGGAGCACGTACCTCTGCCCTGCCGGTCCCGATATCTCTGCCAATAAAAAATGATGTTCAGGGATACGGAGATGACAAGGGCCAATGAGGTCAGTGCCAGACTCACATAGACACCTGCAGTGCATCCTGAAAATGCGAGGGAGAATGAGCGGCCACGTGTTACTGCAGGGGGCAACAAGGTGCTTAATCAGCAGGACTTGAAAGCTGAAGACTTGCATGTCCTGCTGTGTAAACAAGCACTACGGTCATTCGTAAGCAATATAACGTGTGCTGGATAAAACTGTTCTCATATCCAGACTTCGGTATATAGACTTACATTCAGTAAACTGTTTCCCAAACTAACATCCACTCTCTCTCTCTATGAGAAGTTAACATCTCAAAGCAATAGGGTAAACCTGGAAACATACCTGGAGCTACCGGCAAGACTTCCTGTTCGAAAAATGCCCTAATAACAATCTATAAAAAGTCATTAACACCCAGGTCTACTGCAGTGCGTTTCAGTCTGTCTACCTCAGAGTATCCAGTTGTTCCACCCTGCAGACTGATTAGCGACGAACGGTTACGGATTTAAATCGGTTATAACTATATCAACCCTTAAGCAACATTGTGGTGATACTTACAGACAAGGCAATGTCACAAATGTTTCCTAGTTTGGTTTTTATGCTATAATATTTGTAGACGGGCTTATTTACACATTTTCCCCATATGTTTCTCTGATTTTGTGTCCATTTGCAAGAAAAGAAGACAGATATTGCAGAATTACACATTGAAAATTTTAGGTATGCGGCCTATGGAGAAAAGCTCTTAAGAAAAATAAAGTTCAGAAATAAGTAGTTAGTATTGTGTATCAAATGCGTCATATTTTATTGTTGATTAGCTTTTTTCTTACAAATTTTTTGTGCTCTAACAAGTGCATTATTGATGGAGACCCTGCCTTCACAGAGCCTCATAACCAATTACAGATGTTCTAATGAGACAAAATTGAGTGTATGGGGGCCTTCATCCAACAGTAAGCATAAATATATATAGCACAATTGTATGGAAGATGTTAATTGTGAAGGTTTTAAGATCAACACAGAATATGTAGATAAGTAAAGCCTAGAAAAATATCAAGTGCGTTTGGAATTTCTCTTCAACTCTAAAATTGTGAAGACGCACAAATGAATTTTTATATAAGTAAATCACCATCAAAACACTTCACCAACATATGATAGATTGCGTACGTCCTGCATTCATAAAAACAAAGTTAACGATGTTTGTGACCTGCTTGCCTGGTTTCCCGTCACGAACAGGATTTGCGTTGTGCTGTACGGTCAGATTCTTCTGAAATAAGTTACGAAGACCCAAATCAAAATTTGATCAGTGTTCATATCTACCTTTCCAAGCCAATTCAGCTTTAAAAATCCAACTTGAAAAGCTTTATTTTATTGACTAACGCATGGTGTTTTTTAAGGTGTAATTAATTTTATACAGTAGGATATTTTAAACTTAAGTATTTAGGACTAAACTCAGATGAAATGTTAATGTTTCTGTCTGAGATGAAAAGCATTTTCTTCTCCACTTTCCACTATTTCACGCTCCATGTTCGTAGCCACCCAAGATGAAAGCTCAGTGAAAGTAGAAGCCTCTCTTGAAGGCACCATGCTGCCTTGAGGGGCCTTTGCTTACCCATCGTGTCTAGGTCGCCTCAGCTGCGGATGGGGTCTGTGACCTCCCTTGGGACAGAGAGCACTGCAGAGGTCCAGACTGTCGTGGAGCTTCACCCTTCTCACCCGTCACCACGGGCACAGAATCTATTTTTATCAGCTCTAACTTTTTTCGGTTGCAAACAGGAAGTGTGGCAGGTGACCTCATTTATTGCAGCTCGTACCCTTGGTGAGAGAACGGCGAAAACTGAATGGTTTAGGCGTAAACTGTCTTATTTGCTATGTACCGAGACCGCACACATGCCACTTGAAGAAGCCATGCTTATTCTAAGCACAGGAACTGAGGCTATCTTGTTTGCAGGCTGAATTGTTCCAGCCTGTGGTTGTGCAGTACAGCTGAGAACAAGGTGCAAATAAGTTGAAAATGAACAAGCAGGGACTGAAGGATGTCGCTTTAGATTTCATTTCATTACTTTGGCTCTGTGCATTTAGTGATGATGGAGAGTGAAATTGACCTGGAGCAAATAAACTGAATGAAGTTGACAGAGTCATAAATTACACACAGGGGTGCCGCTGGAGGTTTTTGGAACCATGAAAGTATCTCATATTTGGCTCCCAACACAGACCAATCCAATTATGTTCAAAATTTTTAGTGCATCTGAATCATCATAAATATCCTCCCTTTATGGTATGCCTGATTTCCTCTCTGTCTCCCTCTCTCTCTCTCATACATACACACACACACACACACAGACCTGTAGTCATATCTTTCCTGTAGTCATATATTCATTTCTATGGGCAAAACCCTAATCCCAACAATGACAACTTTAGCCCCCACCCAGCCCTAAGTTTAACCATAAGTAATTAAACAAAATACAAGTCTTTTGGCATTTTTATTTATTTTTTTGATTGCATGGATTTTTATAAAATTGAACTTCCCCGTGTGGGGACCAAAAAAATGGTCCCCACAATGTCAAAAAAACACACATAAACAGACACACACCCTATCACAGGCAGCTTAAGGCACAAGGCTGGGGTACACCCTATATAGCAGTGTTTCTCAACCCACTGCTCAGGGATCCCCAGGAAATCCACGCGCCAGGAGCCTGGAGGGAGCAAACATGCGGACTGTCTAGCAGGGAGCTGGGAGGGAGCAAAAACGTGAATACAGGACCAGGTGGAGAAACACTGATACACAGCATGCCAGTCCACCTCACGGCTCACACACACGCACACACACAGTTCAGTTACCAAACAATCATACATTTGTATATAATTATAACTGTATAAATATGCTCATCTCTGGGCTACAGGAAGACACTGAGGATCTAGGAAAAACCCACATAAACAGGGAGAACAAGCAAGCTACACGCACACACAGTGCAGAGGCAAGACCCTCGATCCTGGCGGGGGGCAGAGGGATTTGTGCGCCCTCTGGAAGAATTGTGTAGTTCAGAAAGCAAAGGACATTCTTAGTAAATCTGACTACATTTTGTTTAGTGAATTTAGTGTAACCCCCTCAGGTCGGTGTTATTCCGCGCCACTGAGGAAAACACTTTCCTCTAAGACTTTCATTTCTCCTGCTATTGGCCTGTTTAATGCCAACAGTAGTTATTTTAGATGAAGACTAGGCCCTTTAAACTATTATACTGAATAGATTACAATTTGTATTCTAATGTTCCTTTATTTTTCACTTTCTTTGTTCATTTGTTCATTCATTCATACATTCTTCTCTCACTCAAGGGTATTGGAGTCCATTGCTTGTGTCCTTGTACACAAACGCTGATCTGTCATCTGTGGCATATTAATGTTTTACCGTTGTTCTGTATTAAGTTTTATTTTTGTGGGCTGGCTTTGTTATGGAACTGAATTACCTTTTAGGATATATAAACTTACCTGAATACTGAATATAACATGTCCGTTACATTTTTTATTTTTCTGTCATCAAACAGGAAGGAAAAGCCACACCTCGCAGCTTTATCAGATCTCCGGCAGGTGTATGCGCAGGATCTTCTCTGTAGGACCCACTTGGTGTGGGCGGCAGTCTTACCTCGCTCACTTATCATTTCCACTTGAAGGCATAGGCTCTGCAGTGAGTCTCACTGCGTAAAAGCACGAGCAGGAAGTGATGTCAAAGCAGCAGAGGCGCTAGGGTAACTGCAGCCACCTGGTCTTTGGAGTGGTCACAGCTATACTGCACTGTTCTCAGCATATAGGGTGTTTTTTTGCATTGTGTACGTATGTGCAGGACTGTAGCCAGGGTTTAAAAAAGTGAGGTCCAGCACCCAGGGGATTGGGTCTCGTCAATCGCATCACATATAGGAAGCCATTTTTTTGTGTTGAAAATCTGAAAAACAAAAATTCTGAAATATGCACCATACATCATGTATGTGCCCAGAATAAGAGAATTTTTTTTACTTAAACAGGTCACTCTGGGTGACCTTGCCAGACCAGAGAGCAGAAGCATACTCCACCAACCTGCCCTGCAGTGTGCCTACCTGAATGAATTTAGGTCTGGGTCATAAAAATATTATTATTATTTTTTCAAAATAAGTATGATTTAATTATAGAGGCAAATTTTATGGTTATAAAGTATGTAATTTGAGGTTATTTGTAGCCATATATAAAGAAAAACGGAAAAAAATGCTTAATATTAATACACCATTACAAGCTAACATCAAATACACTATTTTGATATCAAATTTGGCTCTGAAATGTTTCTATGGACACTATTATTGATATTGTCCCCTTCATGAACTGTTCATTATTATTTTTTACTAATGACGTTGTGTGAAACATTATTTACCGTAATCTAGCCCATTCAGGCGTAATATGAAAGAAACCCAACCTTTAACATGGCCGGAGTAGCCTAGCTTACGCTGATATTTAACGTTTCATACAATTTACTCCAGACGCTATAGCAGGTCTCCGTTTTGGACCATGTTTTTTCTTACAGATAATGATCATTGTTTTGTCTTACCGAATGATATGCAGCCTGCATCACAAGGGACATGGTCACATACACACACTGTAAATTTGAACTGCTTTCCGTGCAGTGTGTGCGTGCGGTTCACGAGTCGCGCCTCCTCTGTCATGCAGATACTGAGTCTTCTAGCTCTCTCTCTCTCTCTCTCTCTCACACACACACACACACACACACACACACACACACACACACACACACACACACACACACTATTAATAGCACATTCAAACTGAAATAAGAATGCACTTGGCCGGGAGACATTTTCAACTGCTGATTTTTTTATTCAGGTGAATATTCAGCTGCCAATCTTATTTTAAGATTTTTGAAAAAACTATCAAGGTCCAGACCTTGGTGACCTCAGCCAGCTACGGCGCTGTGCCTGTCTGTCAGTCTCTCTCAATCGATCTAATCTACATGACCATTGCTTTGTCTTGTCTTACAGTTTTTCTCGATTGCTTGAGCACATTTCATGAAACATACTCAACAACTATTACAGCATTTCTGAAAAAAATTCATGCATGTAGCACAACAGTATGGTTCAGCTGCATAAAGACGTAACTCACCCAAAACAATCAAATCATGTCTCAAAAGCAAACAATTCCACCAATTATATTCCGACTCCATCTGCCTACAAAACTGTGCAAAAGGCTGTGACAGAAAATTATTAGTCATGTTTATGTAAAACTATTATGTCCATCAGAGTGTGTCAGCTCAGCCACCTCAAAAGCTCTCCTCAAGTCACCCCAGTATTTCCAGCAACCATCCAATACAGGCAAACCCATACTAGCATACATTGTCTGTTGGCTAACCAAAAGCCCATAAAATTGAGGTAAAGGTTTTTCTTCAGTTGCTCAAATGCCAATTTCCCTATGCAAAACAAGGTGCGTAACATCCACAGCCTTTAAGTAATTTGCGAACAGCCGAATATCATTTCTCATTGTTTCCCATGTGTTGCAAATGTTTTATTACATGTATGCAAATTATTATGTATAATTCTCCTCATTTGGTATAATTATCAGTTGCTCATGTTTTATTAATCAAAATGAATTATGTAGTTTCCCAGTGAAAAAAAATTACGCCCAAAATTGTACAGCCAACCTTTCTACATCGTGACTTTCCCCATCGCAGTTTCTGTATAAGGCCAGCAGACCAGAAAATTTAGTAACTTATAAATGCATAAAATATACACACATTGTTGGTCTGGAGGATGGCAAGCGTGTTTAGAGCTTCTCATGTGATATCTCGTGATGATCTTGCACTGATCTTTGTATGTCACATTTGTTATCTCTTTTCGATTCGCTCGCCATGGAGACCAAAAATAATTTACTCATTTTTTTCCCCCCTAACCCCTGCAATGTGGAAGGGTTGACTGAATATGAATATGTAAGTGATCATTGTACCACCTCAGGTAAAACAGTTCACCTAACTTCAAAATGAATGAAGCATATATTTAATAAATTCCAGTGACACGGTATTGTTCCCATGTCTGTTAAAGTTGTAACTTGCTTCTCAAGTGAATGGGACGTTTCTCATGTCTTAGATATACCAGTGATGCTGGGTTTTGAATTAACTTAACATGTGGAACTCATCAACTATGATTTGTCAGACACTTTTACGTAGCAAGAGTGTCACAGAGTTGCTACACTTTCTGAACATCAACTTCCTGCTGGTGGAAGATGCAGTAGAGAAAAAGGAGTGAGTGTGTATGGTGATGTGGTGAGTGTGAGAGTAAGACTGCAGAACGGAGAGAGAAGCAGAAGACACCAACCTGATCCCATTGAGATATGAGCCACGATTGTAAACCACATGATCAACCAAGACCTTATAATGCAGATGCTGGTCAGACAGTACCGCCAAACGTCTGCTGGTCCACTGTGTCCTCAATCATCTAAACTTTCAGGAGAGAAAATGGGTATGTACTTCTATAATACTGCAATTTATTGTACTGGGTTTCCTATTACAGTAAATTGATATGTTTTAGGTTCGTAATTAATGAATGTACTATGCCATACAAATCTGAGCATCTCATTCATGCTGGAGAGAGAAGAGCAACTTCACACCTCAGCATGAGGAAGGAAATATGCGCCTGAGAGTTCACTGCTGTGGGGGAACAAAACACAGGCAAAGGTTTGAAGACCGTCCTGCCTCGCTGGTCATTCGACCTGGCTTTGCCTTGGTAGCTTAGTGGTTTACCTGTGTCTGCCTGGAGCTAGTGTGGGCTACAGCCATCCAGCAGATCCAAGCAAGCGGACGTTTGAATGAACTTTGATGCGGCTGAACATTGTTAGCTGCCAGCAAAATATCACCTCTGCACAGAGATGGGCACAAATGCATAAAAACATATTGTTACAAATTACAAATACTTGCTCATCATATCTAACAAAATAAAACACAAAATACTGGAGTGAGGAAATGTGTTTAAAATACAAATTTGTAAATTGAAAATACATGTAAAATAGTATACAGTGTATAACGAATACGTGCATCATTACAGCCCTAGTAATATACACTCACCTAAAGGATTATTAGGAACACCATACTAATACGGTGTTTGACACCCCTTTCGCCTTCAGAACTGCCTTAATTCAACGTGGCATTGATTCAACAAGGTGCTGAAAGCTTTCTTTAGAAATGTTGGCCCATATTGATAGGATAGCATCTTGTAGTTGATGGAGATTTGTGGGATGCACATCCAGGGCA
>JAODJW010000014.1:114105-126392 GCA_026777045.1 Hyperopisus bebe | reverse complement strand
ATACTGGATGTTTTTCCCTTTTCACACCATTCTTTGTAAACCCTAGAAATGGTTGTGCGTGAAAATCCCAGTAACTGCCATCAACAACCATGCCATGCTCAAAATTGCTTAAATCACCTTTCTTTCCCATTCTAACATTCAGTTTGGAGTTCAGGAGATTGTCTTAACCAGGACCACACCCCTAAATGCATTGAAGCAACTGCCATGTCATTGGTTGATTAGATAATTGCATTAATGAGAAACAGATACAAAATATACAGAATGTTATAACAGAATATTTTTGTGATTTACATGTGTTATAGCGTTAACTTATATTAACAAGTTACTTTCGTAACATTAGTAACGCAACGTGAGCTCAACGGGGGGGGGGGGGGATCCGGGAGACGGAACCGCCAAACAAATGTTCACGATCTCGGATCGCGGTTTCGGTCTCGGATTCAGACCCGTTACACCCATAATTTCCCGCAGAATTAGTAGCGGTGGCTGTCAGGAGTGCCAGCGTGTTTGTGTGCACGGGCAAGCAGGAACAATAAAGCTTTCCTAAATTAACTATCATAATGTGTATATTTCCCGCGTTGTTTTACAGTGGGCTACCAAACTTGCGCAAACTCAAATAAAAGATTAAATTTTTTAAGATAATACGCTCAAAAAAAAAAAGAGTAACCCGCGAATGTGACGCATATAATATTCAACGTCACTGTCGGTTCTATTTTACACAGGCTAAGTAGCTATAAAAACACCTACGTTTACTAAATAAAAAAATATTTTGCCCTTAGGAACAAAAGTGGCTAGCCTGTTTTCTCTGTATTACAGCCAATGAAGCCTTACACGACAAACCACAAGAGGAACATGCCTGTTGAAATTAACTAGAATGCCACTAGCAGGCCAGCAAATGACTCAAGTTCCAGAGCACAGCACTGCAGTTTGCTAATTGCTCTGTTTTTCTGTCCTATAATGACATCCAGTGAGCATTATTTGATAGTATATTTTACTACATACGTTATCTTAAGGCAATTTGCAGCGAGCACCAATAAAGCACCTTTTTTCCTTGGATTACCGGTCATGGGAAAACGAAGTTCAAAATGAGCAAACGGGGCCCAATAGAACGTGTCACGTGATTTACTTGCATCCAGCCAAAGACGGTGATTGGCTGTATTATAAAATCCGTAAGCCTGGTCAATAAGGGTCTTAAAATGACAGAAAATAAACAAATAAAATGGCATATGACACTAAGTATTTTAAATACATATAATGCAGTTTCTCGAAGTATTTTGCTACAATGTTTTTCTGTCCAACAAAATACAAAATTAGAAAATACTTAAAAGTAATTAAATATGTATTTTAAATACATTTAATTGAAATACTGCCCATCTCTGCCTCTGCAAACCCACAGACCCACAAAGCCACCAGCACCAGGGTTTGGCAGGTTGTTTCTGGGACACTGTCATATGCTCGCGACTGTGAGACGAATAAGAGAAAAACAACTGCTGGTATGTGAAACTGGCAATAGATGTGCTATGGCATCCTTTCATGTGGTTACTGGTTTAAGGCTGTAAAATTTCAGGTCAGTGGACACAACAATGATGACAAGAAAAATGACGACAGGCCGGCGCCACAAACTCACTTCACATTACAGCACAATTCCTCTGCGTAAGTAGGGAGTTAGAGACTATTTATAGCTATATATAATGCACAGGCAGACAGGGGCGTGGGGGGAATCATAGACTTGGGTTTGGCTCTTCTATTCCCTCCCACATAGCCCTGACGTGATGTTTGAGGATATATACATCAGTGGTCCTTCATGGCTTCAGATGTGAACATTTCACACAGTGAAGAAGTGAAAATTGGGTCCAGGAGTTAGCATGCCACGCTAGTCAGCACAATGGACATTCACATGAAAACCACCTTCGGAGTTAGCATGCCACACCAGTCAGCACATTGGACGTTCACATGAACCACTAGAGGGCGGTAGTACTTCATGTCTATCAATCCATCCATTTTCTGAAACCACATGTCCTATTCAAGGTTGTGGGGGGTCATAGCTTATCCCAGAAACTATGGAGGCAAGGCAGTGAACACCCCAGGGTGGGGAGCCAACCCATCACAGGGCACACTTACACACCAAATGACAAAAAGTTTACTAAAAAGTTTTGAAAAACAAAACATCTTGATTTCATTAAAAATGTAAAGATTTGTTTACATGTATAGAAAAATTCATTCATTTTCTCTTAATAAACTACATTGCACTTTAAATCTTCCTGATATCCATCATGGGGCTGACTGTAAGTAGGGTCATCTGGTCCCGCACCGAGGTGTACTTCACGGGGGGAGGGGGAGGCTTGAAAGGCGGGGGCAAGTCCAATCTAGGGAAGATGTACACGCACAGACATGTAACTACTGACATAGGCGCAGGAGGACATTTTGAGCTCAGGGTGCTGAAAATCGAAACGATCAACAAACTTTATTGAAGTTATTTGGTTTCATCAACAGCTAACAACAGGACATGCCTGAAAACATAGGCTGGCTTTTTTGGTTTTAAACTATACAATGGGCACACTGCCCGACAGTATTTCGCATCCCTACTTCCAGGGCTGGCTTCTGTGTATAGAAAAGTGTACCGTAAGTCCTGCTGCAACGCGACAAATGCGTTCCTGAAAGACCTCGAGTTTATTAAAATCACGTACTAAGATCCACATATGCAATGGGAAAAATAGGGTTAAGCCGAATGCGACTCCAAAACTCCAAACGAAGTGAATTAAATTATAAAAACAGTGCTGCAAATGGATAATAATATAATCATGTGCATTAAGAATAATTTTTTTTTAATAAAAATACATTAATAAAATTGATCATAAACATCTCCTGTGGGTCTTATGACTGCCCATTGACCGCTTCAGCCAAATACGCCGAAGTCGCTAACTTTGCCGAGAGCCGGAAGTAGCAATGGCCCAAATGACGATTCATGAAACATTTACTGTTTTCTGACCCCACTAGATGGTGCTCTTGGTGTACTTTGGGGCATGCTTTGGTTCACGAAGCGTCATTTTGGCCATCATTAGTCGGGAGTGCTAAGCCACAGCCACTATGCACGCGGGTTAAATACAACGGATTACGGTATCGGGGGGGCACTGAAGGCAACGTGGCTACTGCCAGTCTACGAAAAGCAAATGTAATGGAATTCAAAAACGCTGCTGTGCCTTTAAATGATATTTTGTCAAATATGTTTAGATCCTTAGAATCTAAAACTTTGACCAGTGCAATGTGTGGATCTGCAAAAAGTCTGATTATTTTTAATAATGATTTATTTGAAAACTAGTTAGACCGATTCACCGAAAAGAACCAGTTCAAAAGAAAGATTTGATCATTTGGATAGCTGTTTTTCCATGCAAGGAGTGTTTCTTGCTAAGACCTTGGGCTGTAGTTTGCATAGTGCTTTTCTATACAACTAAAAATTGTGCATATACAGATGCGATTCCACTTTGTATTGGACTTGGGTACCAATATATCGATCGCATTAGAACAGTTTTGTAGTGTGATGTCATGCGTTATGGCAGGACTGACTGTACTTTATTCTGAAAAATGTACCATAAACTACATGAGGCATTTAGATGAAAGATCGTGTTAAATCAGTAAATGTAAATCGTTAAAGCTGTAATTCAATCAGTATATGTTGATTTCTGTCGAAGGGTGCTGAGAGACCCAGCATGGCTTACCTTCTCTGTATCCTGTATCGTGCGTACAAACCAGTCACGACAGCTGCCAGGACAAGGAAGGAGAACAAGGTTGCTAACAGAGACCTTGTCCTTTTACTGGTCCCTTTACAGTGGAAGCAGCGAGGGCGCAAATGGAAGATCATGTAAGAAACCATAAAAGAGAGGTGAGCGGTGTTAGAGATTTGCTGATTGGTTGTGCCATGAGTCGGTGTCTGTCCTTGAAGCAGTACCTGACCGATGTGTGTCGTTAACATTGGGTGTCATCGCCAGACTCATGGAGGTCCCATCAAGCGTCGGTGATGCGGTGGACAGCAGGCCAAACCCTAGGGTCAGCGTGGCATTGAGGTCCGACCACGGCGTGGTTTCGTTGGCTGGCTGTGTCGTGCTGTTGCCAGTGAAGTATGTTGTTGTTCCATTCTCCGGAGCAGATTGTGGCGTCCTAGGAGTGGGGGTCATCCCCCACTGGGTGAATGTGAAGCCAGGCATTGTGGAGCTGATGCTGCTCTGGGGGGAGTCACTTTTATCTTTTGTTACATAGGTTTTGTCTGCTTCATGCCAGGTGGGGCCTTGTGGAAAAAGAGGGAAAAACACAGGGTTTTATCATTTCTCCATCTATAGCAAAGAATTACGTACTGGAAAGTAAATGGAAGGTAGTAGATTAAACTGATGTTATGTTTTCCTTTTTCAGTCCCAAAAATTAACATGCTTTTCTGAATTTGTCCTCTAGGTGTCAGCAAATACACCCAGTATGAACAGCGACATCGATCATGGGATCCTGCTCCTGTAACAACCTACTAGCTTCAATATCTGTTCTGTGTTCACCACTAGAGGTCAGTAGAGGAACGACCTCAATTAGACCAGAATTTTTCCATCTTATACGATAATCATACTTTATTTGCTGTTTCTACAAGCACAAAGAAATTATTTTGTTTTCACATTTGCCATCTTGCACTGCTTTGAGACATACAAATATACAGGTTAGAATGAAGTTTGGAGTCAGAGAGCAGGACCAGCCATTTATCTGGTGCCTGTGTGACATTTGTAAGGGTTGAGGGTCTTGCTCAATGGCCCAATAGCGATGCGACTATTCTGCTGACCCTGGAGTTTGAACTGGTGATCATCCAATCACAAGCACAGAGGTCTAATGGTCTAATCCATAGAGCAACACACGATTAGTGCAGCTGTCTAGGTCCTGAATAATATTAACACGGTTTACCACAGTAATAATATTAACACGGTTTAACACGGTAATAATATTAACACGGTAATAACGCGGTTTCTAGCCACTCTTCAGACAATTCAACATCGATCAGACAGTAGTAACACGTACTTACCCACGTGTCTATGCACGGTCACAGTGACCACAGCTCGCTTTTGCATTTGGGGGGGGCCATCCATGATTGCGGTCACAGTATAAATCCCAGCTTGTTTCTCGCTGACCCCCGAGAGCTGAAGCAGGCTGAAGTTAGACACGGTCACATTATCCTGCCAAGGGACAGCACCACATAAAGCTTTAGAGAATGCCAATTTATGTAACAGCTCTCATGAATCACAACACATGGGCTATTTTATGATTTATTCTGAATAATTGTAATTGTACAGTCCCTTGCACAACATAATACACATTCATATATTTCATGTTTATTCACTTTTTATTATGTACACTATGTTGATACACTTGATGTTTATATGCATAATATAAATTCCATCCATCCATTTTCTGGAACCACTTGTCCTATTCTGGGTTGTGGGGTCTGGAGCCTATCCGGGAGACTAGATGCAAGCCAGGGAACAACCCAGGATGGGACACCAACACATAGCAGGCAGCAGTCACGCACCATTTACTCACATCCGCATGTATGGGCAATTTAGAAATTCAAATTAACCTCAGCATGTTTTTGGACTGTGGGGGGAAAGTGGAGTACTTGGGGCAAACCCCATGATGACGTGGGGAGAACATGCAAACTTCACACACATGGAGCCATGGCGGATCGATCCTAAGAGGATCTCTCAGTCCCCGGAACATAGATGGACGAAGCTGACATTTGTCACGCAACACATGTCACTTGCCTCTCCCTGCATCTGATCACATGTCCTGTGAGATCATAGCAGTGACTTCTCACCTTGGTCCATGTGTACCTCAGTGACGAGGATGCGTTAGACACACAGGAGAGGGTAGCATTCTGTTCGGTGTCTGCCTGGATTGCCCTGCTGTTACATCTCAGGTCATCCATAACTTTTTTGCAAGGGAGAAGTAAGGGTACATATTTTTTGTTAAGCACAAGGCACTTATTTAGGCATTAAGAAGATGAAAAACAAGCTGCGGTTTCACTAGGTCAGGGTTATTCAACTCACGGTCCTCGAGGTCCGAGCACTGCTGGTTTTCCAGCCTTCCTTTACCTGCCAGTCAGGTGTGAAGGCTCTGACCAATCAGAATCAGTAATTATTAAACAACTACCTGGGAGAACTGAAAACACGGCCTGGATTTGAAATCGAGGTCCAGAGTTGAAGAACCCTACACTAGATGATGATGATGACTGATGGTGACTTGATTGCAAAATGAGTTACTCACAGTGGACTGTGAGATTGATGGGGATGTTGTGGTTTTTGAAAAGTAGGCCAGACGACTGACTGCTGGGCTGGCAGACATAGAGGCCACTGTGGTGCCTCGTCACATTTACCAGAGTGAAGATCCCATCCCGGCTCCTCATCACAGATGTCTTTTTCTGAAAGTGAAGGAAATGTTCGTTGGGTATTCAATGCTCTTTTCAGACTTGAAAAAACAGGATTTTGTGATGAAAAATACGCATTATGAAATGATCACATACAAGACGAGGCTGGTGGGAATGTAAGGGAGGGGCTCTTCACCTGGGAATGGCTGAGGGTGTAGGTGTCGGCAGGGGGGGTACTGTTGCAGAAGATGGTCACTTGGTCCCCCTCTTTCAACCCGTAATCGAGATTCATCACAGTGGCAGACAGTTTGATATCCAGTGGATGGACGTGATCTGAGGGTACATGGAGTGTGTGCCTCATTATTAATGTGTCCTGATTGTTTCTGTCTACCTGATCGTTAATGTGAATTGGCTGTAGTGTGTATATTGTCATTAGCACAGTCTTTAGGTGTTTATCAATACCAAGAACACAAAGAGCATTCTTGCTAACTTGGCTTCCAAGAACGAATTTAGAAAGCAATGAATTATGGGATTATTCTTGTTGGAGCGGAAGCAACCAATGCATCCTTGGTAATTTGGGCGTCGCAAGAGCAACATCCGGGGATTTTGATTGTCCTCCAAACTTCTGTTTTTGAGTATTGGAACTGTACTTCAGCAATGGCAGATGACGTCAAACGAGTATTCAAGAACATAAAGTATGGACATAGATAAACACCCTTTGTTTTTTGCACTTCAGCATTAAATTGCCCAGATTTTTTCTGTGTATCTTATCAATAACATGACCTGGTTGTTCTGCATTATTTTCATACATAAGTTATGTGAACAAGGGTAGTGGGACACCTGGCCATTACACCTACAGGAACTATTATGACATCCCATTCTAACACCCCCCCCCCCCTTTGCAGGTATAACAGCTGCTACTCTTGTGGGGAGGCTTTCTACAAGATTTTGGAGTGTGTCTCTGGGAAATTTTGTAGATTCATCCAGAAGAGCATTTGTGAGGTCAGGCACTGGTGTTGGGCATGAAGGTCTGGGTGGCAATCTGTTCTAGTTTTTCCCAATGGTGTTAGATTGGGTTGAGGTCAGGACTGTATTCGAGCCAGTCAAATTCTTCCAACTCACCCAACCATGTCTTGGACCTTGCTGTGTGCACTGTGGCGCAGTTGTGTTGGAAAAGGCCTTCCCCAAACTAGCCCTACCCCTGAAAAACAACCCCATACCATTACCCCCCCTCCATCAAACGTTACAGGTGGACTGTGTAGTCAGGCAGGTAACATTTTGCTGGCATCTGCCAAACCCAGACTCGCCATTAGACTCCCAGACAAAGAAGCGTGATTCATCACTCCATAGAACATTTTTCCACTGCTCCAGAGGGGTGGTTGCATGCAGCTGCTCGGCCATGGAAGCCCATTCCATGAAGCTCCCAGCTCTCAGATTATGTGATGGGGTTAATGCCAGTGGAAGTTTGGAACTGCAGTTACTGAGTCATCAGAGCCAGTGACTTTTATGCATTATGAGCCTCAGCACTCAGCAACCCCTATTTGTCACTTTACGTGATCTGTCACTTCATGGCTGAGTTTCTGCTGTTCCTAAATGCTCCCTTTGCAATAATACCACTACCAGTTGACTGTGGAATGGCTAGCAGGAAAAATTCACAAACTGACCTATTGCAAAGGAGGAATCCTTGAAATCACTGAGCTCTTCAGAACAGACAGCGAAATAAAAATACATTTAATGAGTCATACCTTTGACCAGCAGGTGTGTCACGCTTCTGATAGCTCCATAAGGGAAGGTGCTGAGAGTGCATATGTAGTTGCCACTGTCCCACACGTTCAGGTTATAGAGCTGCAGGATGGATCCCATCAGGTTCTTCTTGTGTTCCTTTAGGTCGACTGAGATATTGGTCCAGTACATGTGAGTCCGGGCAGCGGGTATGTGGACCAGGAGCAGGCTCACGGCCCCCTGCCCCTCTTCTTGCTTCTTCCACTCAACCATGGTCACCGCGGTTCCAGACGAATTAACAATCTGACACGGCAGGCTAACATCCTCCCCAACCGTAGCGTTCACTTCCTCTTTGTAGTCCACCTGGATGGTGTCAAGTCCTGATGGCCAGATCACATGACTATAAGAGACTAATACAGTTAAGTAGCTATTGTTAAACCCTGTGGTTAGTTGCAATTGACCTCACAGTTATGTAAATACGTATTACAAGGGTTTCCAGTCTTTTCAGCACATGTAATAAATTACCTTAAATCAATGACAGGCAGTTCCCAGGTTTAAGGACATCTTACTCACGGACAACTTGTACTTACAAATCAACTGCCATAAGGCCTATTATATAAAAAAATTCAAGTTAAATACAATGATTTGTAACAATGAACGCACACACTACTATGGGATGTCATGACAACATTGCGTGGCTTCAGCGGGCTCCTCGGCTTGAGGTACAGAACTATAGGTAGTTAGTTTTATTATTACTGTATTATCATTGATATTATGTACAGTACTGTCATTTTTCTGATCCACAAAATCGATTTAAACACAGACTAAGGGAACAGATCTCGTTCATAACCTGGGGACTGCCTGCATATGATCACTATGAGACACAAGTTTTCATTGCACAATTTTCTATACATTTTTTAAGGATCCTTCTCTTGGATGAGAATCCCTTAAGTCGCTTACAGACAACAGTGTGTGCTTGTTTTACTTTGAGCCAAATGTAATTTAAAAATTTCACCCAGTCCTGAATCCCTGATTAAGGCTTTTTGGTTGTCCAACTCATATGAGGTTTTAAAAGTGACAGCAAGACTGGAGTGTTGTTTTCTAGTGTCGTTCTGTTGCATGAAGCATTTAGCGGCCCGTCCAGAGCAGCGTGAAGCAGAAAAGTACAGCATCAAAGGAAGCCAGACAGGAGTGAGGATGGTGCAGCAAAAGCACAATGCAGAAAAGAAGTAGAAAGTCAAAGCTGAGACCTTCAATGACTGCCGGGGTTTTGAAAAGACATGGTAAGGAAAACATCTGCATGCATACATATCAACACCTGTCAGTGTTAAGATACTTCAGGACGTGAAGGACCAAGATCTGAGAAATATACCACAATCCGCATTGTAGATGTAGATTCTTTATTTGTCACATGTAGTTATAGCTGCTACAACATAGGGTGGAATGCTTTTTCTACCAAAAAGTACCCTGGCTGTGCTATACATACAAAAAGGAATAAGTACTAACATCACAGAACGATAAAGATAAGAAAGATAAGAAGATAAAGTGCATATATATATGTATGTATACGAGAAACTAACCCCCCTGACATCAGTAAACCATGAACACAATGGAGCCCCCCCCAGCATTCCTGCCCTCTGCTGAGTTTCACAGATTATCAGAATATCTCTCTGAAGCTCACTGTCTGCCCTCTATTAACTAAAATAGAGACTTATTATGACACACACCCCACGAAGAAACCCCACAATTGGTTGACTATCTGGCCTCTCTAAAAAAAAAAAAACAAAAGAAAACGCTCTTACCTTTTACCAGAGTAAGAAAGACAAATAATGGAGAGACCTGTGTAGATATGCCTTTAGAGAAAGCGGTAAAGACTATGAGGCCAATGGCCACCAGCGTGGTGCAGACAGCCATGCTCTGGAGACGCGGGTGAGGAAGCAGAAGTCTGACTGCACACAGCAATGAGGCCACAGTGCTGCTACTCCACCGCTGTCTGCACAGGAAATAGCTGTTGCTCAGGCAGTGAAAAACCACCACCTTCAGCATCCAGCCCACACACGTCGGTAGAGATCTGGCCCGGAAGACGCATCAGCGCCGCAACTCAGAGCCTCACTGTCATCTTCCTTTGCCCTACTTCTCTAGGTTCTTGTATTTGTTCAATTATTTTACATGTAATTTGGCAGATTGTGTGGTGGAGGTCTTCTAAATGGGCAAGAGTGACAGGCGGGATAGCAGGGATTCTATTCAATGAAACACCCAAAATAAAATGGAGACGAGTCCCTTTTAAAATGAAAGTATGCATGCAAAAAGAGACCCGAGAACAAGCCACACGAACTGGTGAGGTAAACTACAAAGGGACAACAATGAAGACAAACACTTGAAGACAAGCGATCACAGGTGTTACTCATTCCCTACCCGTGTCAGCCCAGCTTGCCCTAACTTATTTATCATGATGAGGAAGAGAAGCAGCTGGGCTTCGTTGATTAATGTGTCTATTGACTAGAGGGGATTCCAGGGACACTGGGGGCCCCCAAACTCCCCCTCCCCTGGTATGGTAACATTTATTACCTTTACCTTACTGTGAAGCATAAATCAATAATATCAACAAAGAGACTTTAATAAACACAAAGCATTTATTATCACTTTTGTGAGAAACAGAATACACAAATAAAGCAGATTTGTCGTTGCAAAATACTATGTGTAATTGGCCGGCCTCGGGGGCCCCCCCACCCAGCTCGGGGCCCCAGGCCATTGACTGCCCTGCCTGTCCTGTCGCTGCACCTATTATTGATACAAACCTGGGAGTTGCTACATACCAGCCTTATGCCACTGCTCTCCCTCTGACCCACTGAGAAAACACTGAGCGTTCAATGCCTTTACTTTTATAGACTTTTTAAAATCCTTATATATATTAGGGCTGTCAAAATTAACGGGTTAACGCGGATTAATCCATCATCATGATTAATCTGATTAAAAATTTTAACGCAATTAACCCATCTGCAGCGCAGAATGACTGAAAACCTCTGAAATGTCTCTGGCAACCCATTTCAGGCAGTTTTGGTGCGTTCCATTTGCACTCGGGTTCCGAGTCGGATCCCGAGTTTTGAAGCCGGAAGTGACGACATGCGCGCTCCTGTTTCTTGGAGATCGGAGAAATATCTTGGAGCAGCACAGAGGATCCCGAGTTCAGAATCCAAGATGGCTGCTCCTTTTATCAACAGAAGGGAAAGTTGTAGTTTTATACTGTTTAAGCACTACTTCTCATTTGTGGCTCATTAAATCGGTCGCACACACTATACCGTACAACTTATCTGTGTATGTGTTGCTACGGAGTCTTATATGTAAAGCGCGTAATGTGTTATCAACTGATATTGCTAAGAATGGCAATTAACTGGGCTAGAATTGGATTTCATGATTAATCAGATTATTTGTCGGATTTACGGTACTTTGGGCTAAAGTGAACAAAGATAAAGACCATTTAAACTGCGGTACCTTAAATCCGACAAGTTGTCTGGCTAAGCAAAAAAATCTTGCTTTTTGATATGAGTCCATGGTATTGCACTTCTGTGGCAGACGGAATGCATCCAACTCGTGTTCAAGATGTTCAATAAACATGTTAAGTGCATACATATCCCCTTTTTTCTTGAGTCTGTTTGCTCATGAAAAATGAAATGCGATTAATATATATTAAAAATGAAAGACATTCAACCGTGATTAATTGAAATTAATCCACAGCAACCCTGTGATTAATCTGATTCAAAATTTTAATCATTTGACAGCACTAATATATATATACACACACACTTTTTATTCCTGGTAAACCCATTTGAATGGCCTTGTTTTGTCAGCTAAAGTCAGGTTGAAAGCTTATCTGTGCAGAATTTGTTCTTCAGTTTCAGGATCCCCAGACAGATTTTTGCTAAGAGACAAAAAAAACCACAGCTCGCCACTTCCTGGCATACAAGCATGTCACAGAGCACCAGCTGCAGGAACTAGAGGGAAGGAAACAGCCAATGTGAGACCCCACATTATTTATTGGTTGGGGGGTGGGGGGATGGCATCCCGTATTTCTCCCATATCCCACTCCAAATCTATAAATATATACTCACCTAAAGGATTATTAGGAACACCATACTAATACAGTGTTTGACCCCCTTTCGCCTTCAGAACTGCCTTAATT
>JAODJW010000014.1:84990-110860 GCA_026777045.1 Hyperopisus bebe | reverse complement strand
ATGATATTTGAAGAAATGTGTGATCATGTCCCAGTCAGTGAAAGTGTGTTTCCTACCCCTAGGCTCCAGAGGGTTAAGTTCGTAATTATCGGATTTCATTATCGGTTGAATTTTTCATTATCATAATTATCGGTGTGACGTCATATTTGCCATTATCGGCCGATAATTATCGGTGACCGATATTGTCGTGCGTCCCTAGTAAAAACTTAATGTCATTCTTTCTTTTCATGGCTACTACATAGCCATGGCAACTGATGTTGTTCCCAGTGCTGTGAGAAAGCAATAAAATTATAAATATAATCTAGCAAGTAAAAATTGTGATCCTATCTCAATATGGCTGAAGCTAAAACTGCAACACCTTCATTTTTAATTCATTGTTAAAGTAAAATTATGAAGGGGAAAAAAAATCAAATTTTTTCATGCCCGCGAGATCCTGGAGGGACTGGATTAAGCGCATGTTAAATTAATGAAACTGGACTTCATTGTTGTAGTGAACAACAGTAACACGCGAATATGTGCAAACATTGACGTTACAAAATTGAATCGTATTGCTTACCTCTGACTCTTTACTTCACTTTTTTTTTTTACTTTATTCGACTTTCAAAATTCGCACTGCTGGTGCTCTTTCTCCTTTTCCCACCGTTTCTTCTTCTTCTTCTTCTTCCCGCACTCCTGCTCAAACGGCTCCAGCCAAAGAAGTGAGCGTGTAGCGCTCTAAGGTGTCCGTGTGAAACGCCGCGTCGTTTTAGTTCCGACGTCGTGCTAGCGCATATCACCGTAAGAAATTCATAAATTACGGTTCAGGATACATTTCACTGCATGTTGTACCTGTATAACTATGCATGTGACAAATAAATAATCTTGAATCATGAATTATTATCTCTTCAGCACAGGGGCCACAACAAGGGCCAGGGTCAGTTGTAAAGGGGCACTGGCCCCTGTTGGCCCCTACCTAAAACCGCCTATGGCTGTTGTCGTGCTGCTACTGCAGGCCCTGTCTTTCTACATTGAGTTTACCTTTGGTAATGGCCAACACCACAATGTTTGATCTCAATTCATTATAAAGTTATATAATACAATGATTAAGAAGCATGTACTCAATTGTAATAATAATAATATGAATAATTTCAGTGCACCTTAAAACTAAGCTCACAACAACAGATGAAGTGTGGTATTGATATAATTATAGCCTACACTGGTTTTGCAGCTCTAATTATATGGTATACATATAGCTTCCTCTTTCTCCTTTAATAACACGCAACTAGAAAAATAGTTAAAATATCTAATATTTATATTTTTTCATGTCTATGGTATGCAGGCTAGACATTGAAACTATAGTGATGAATTTTTGCTGGTATGATGTCAGTATGACTATCAACAGATCTTTTAACTGTCTGTTTTTGTTGGGAGCCGCTTACCGCGCACATGAAAAACAGGCACCACTCCCACTCCCCAGAGGAGGCGCTGCTGCAGCGAGGCATGAGCCACATGTCTTGGACAGGCAGTGGGGCCGCTCTAATCTACTATCATGGATGCAGAAATGAAACTCACCACTTTCTGCGGCCACAACGCACACGGTACGCGTCCAGTAGGGTTCCAGACTTACAGTAGTCCACCTCCACCCTGTCCTATGTTTGCCACGCTGACTGGCCACCTCCCTGTTGAGACACACGGGGTGCCCTCAGAGACAGCAGCCTCCTCTCTGCCCAAAGGAGAAGCTGCCGTGTTAAGGTAAGGCTTCCAACATTTATGTGCTGCGAACACAGTCCCAGCCCCTAAGTGCCCTGCGGACCTCGGTGGTTCCGGAATGTGGGGGGAGGGGGCTCATCTTAGAAGTGATGCATCTGTTGTCACCACTTCCCTCTACTTTGGCGGGGGTCCCAAGGGCACTCCCCATGCAGTGCTCCCCGTGCATTGCTCCCCGTGCAGTGTTCCGATGCAGCTGTGAGAAATCCGGATGGGTGTGCCTGTGTTGTACTGGAGACAACTGCAAGGATCCTTGCCAGCGTAGAAAGGAACACAGATAGAGGAGGCTGAGCTGCAGTCAGCAACCCCACCAGGCGGAGTAAGGTCAGATAAGGCCCCTGCGGAACTGGGCCTCCTCCCAGCAGGACATGCCCAAACATTGGCTAGGCTGAGGACCATGGTCTCGGATTTGGAGGAGCTGATTCTCATCCCAGACGCCTCACATTCGGCTGTGGACTGCTGCAGTGAGAACCGAAGGTCATGGTCCGATGAGGCCAACAGAACCACATCATCTGCAAAAAGCAGAGACCCAATCCTGAGGTCACCAAAGCGGACACCCTCGACGCCCTAGCTGCGCCTAGAATTTCTGTCCATAAAAGTTATGAATGGAATCGGTGACAAAGGGCAGGCCTAGCGGAGTCCGACCCTCACCAGAAATGAGTCCGACTTGCTGCCGACAATGCAGCCCAAGCTCTAATAAGATCAAAATCTTTCCATACCAAATACGGCATGAGATTATCACAGTTAAAAAGGCAAACATACTGGATACATCCGATTCTATTAAAACTTAAACCATAGTTCTGTCAAAAGGAGCTTTAGATGTATCCATCTATCATTAGTTAAATAACTACAGGGAATACTCCAGAAAGCAGGTTAGCGGTATTTCAGGATAAGCAAAATTAATTATGAACGTTACAGCAACATCATCTATTATCAGTTTATTAACTACAGGAACAGAGAAAACAGCACTTACTGATTATTTTTTTTATTGAATTTTTAATGGATATACAATGCATTGTATATGTTCCACGTGCCGAGAGCAAGTTTTGGTAACTGACGATCGGTCCATCGAGGCTCCAGCCTTCAACTGCTGCCTATTCTACACTGCACCCGACCCCCACGGCTCCCCCTGCAGGTGGTGAGCCTACAGGGGGATGAACCCATTTTTCCCCTTTGGGCTATGCCCGGTCCAGCCCCTTGGGTGGAGGCCCAGCCACTTGGCGCTCGTCTTCAAGTTCCCGCCCCAAGCCTGGCTCCAGGGCGAGGCTCCGGTCTTCCCAATATCCTTCTTTATTTTCTTCATCATTGGGGTCTATATGAACTGCACTTTGTCTGGCCGCTCCCCTAGGCCCAATTTGCCTTGGGAGACCCTACAAGAAGCAATTACCCCCGAAAACATAGCTCCTAGGGTCACAGCGGCATACAAACCCCTTCACCACGATAAGGTGGCGATTCAAGGAGGGGTCTTGTTGACGAGTGAGGGAAGTAGGAGCAGGAGATCGACAGGCAGATCGATGTAGCGTTGGCAGTAATGCGGACACTGTGCCATTCTGTTGTGATAAAGAGAGAGCTGAGCCAAAAGGCGCTTTGCTCAGGAGTAAAAATCTCCTTGTAAACTGGAAAGAAATAATGACTTGACATTCATCGCGATTATTGTTATCAAATGAATTTTATCGTAACATTTTTGGCAATGTCACCCAGCTCTAGGCTATTTACACAAACATGCTGCGATAAGGCCTCCATTATTTGTGAGCCATCTCGCCAACACTACAATATGTTATAAATTTCATTGACTAAATGACATATTAATTTATTGAATATTACCACAAAACACCATCCATAGAAATCTGCTATATCTACTTTTTGCATAGCTGCTGAATAAAATAACAAGAACTTAATAAGACAGCAATTCACATCAAGGTAAAGTGCAACACCTGACAGAATTAAGACACAAGAGATCAGCTGAGGGATCACAGAGCAGGATAGCAGACGTAGGACTAGTTATGGTGTTCCTGAGAGGTAATATGATGAACTACTTACCAGAAATGGAGTTAGATTTCTTCCATGATGGAGGGATCTCCAGTTGGGACTAGCTAGTAGATCAAAGAAGGTGAGATGCAAACCTTTAAGAGCATCTTGATGGAGATAAGTGTGGTCTCATTAATGGCTCTGAAAGTCTTAAATGTGTTTATTAACAGGAGTGGAAATTGGTATCTTGGCAGTGCCATGATCTGGGGTTACGTACGAGAGAGCTGATCCATGCCATGGTTGTCAAAGCATATTGCCCCACAAAGGCAAAATACAGTTAGTATTGTTGTGCTTTCGCTTGTAGTTTAGTTTTCTGCAGACGTGGAGGCGTGAAGGAAAGCACACAACAACGGGATTCCATTCAGGAACTTTACTTCGTGCAGTATAATTTACAGCGGCGGGGTTATTGCTCTTGCCCAGTGCAGATGGATTTGACTATAACCATCCGCACCGGAGCCTGCGAGCATACTGACTAAACACAAACAAAACAGTGAACTAATCCCTGCATGATGACGTAACAGCGTCTGATTGGCCAACACAGAACCCATCATTAATGCATACAAAATAACTGCAATTTAACTTATATTTAACACTACAACAGTATGCTGACATGGAGTCTGAGAAAAAGAGCTTCAGAGTTTTTTGACTGCCCACCTGTATGTGTATCAGGTAGGTAAATTATAGCATTTTCTGCAAAACCAAGCATAACCGAACTAAGACATTTTGTCACCAGGTAATACAGAGCCTAAGAAACCTCATTTCGGTCATAATGAAATTTTGATAAAATATGCAGTTCGAGTGTTTCGTGTTTTGGAGTGTGACAGCATACTTCAAGGACATGCCATTCCATCACAGCCGATTGGATAACTGCTCATTCTTCAGAACAACCAACATTTGTTTAAGAATTTGAGAAGGAAATGAAAGGACAGCCAATTATCTGGCCTGCCCAGTCTCCAGATCTCAATTCCATAAAACTTATATGTATGAACTGCTCAGAAGTCTCATAGCAAACCAAAGGCACCTAACATCTGTAGTTACTATCTAGGGTAAAACAACAACAAAGATGCATTTCATGGCTTCCTGCTACAACGTGTTACTCATCCACTTCATGTTTGTGAAACTGTCATCAAGGCAAGTGGCTATTTTGAGGAATCGAAGACATGCAGCTAGTTTTTCCATCTTATTACGCCATCTTGTGCTATATGCTTCACTTGTGCATTGCTTTGGACAAAAGCATCTGCAAAACACATAAATGGAAATTAATTGACTATAGATTTGGTATGCCTTATCTTTCATATACTGTTATGTTTCAACAGAAAAACATCATATAAAATCCAAGTTTTTAGCAGGGGTACATAAAACGCTATAGTACAAAAGAGGACCTATAGGCAATATGACTAACATCAGTTAAAAAATGACATGATTGAATAATATGATATTGATTATTCACTGCTGATATTCACTGCTGTTAACCATGTGGACCTTGTATTGGCTTTTCTGAAACTAAATTAAAGCTGAGTTTCTCATAATAACTTGCAGAAGGTCACTGCCTAAAATAATGCTCTGACATCACGCTTTCCATTAAGTACCAATACAAATTTTTATTACCACAGTAAGAAAAGTCATTTGTACTGCATGAGCATTCTGCTATTGTATTGCCTTAGTGAAAACATCAGATGACAAGAGGACCGCGTCAACTTAATGCTATCTGCCCAAAATTTTATATGCTTGCAAGACGTGAAAAGGAAAAAAACTACAACTAGAACCTCATCTGTCAACCATAGGGCATTCTGTGTGTGTGTGTGTGTGTGTGTGTGTGTGTGTGTGTGTGTGTGTGTGAGCAGGGGGGGGAGATCAGCATTCCTATATAAAATGAGTTACATAATATATCCAAATATACGGATTTTCAGTATGAGTCCAGATGTCCTATGCGTGATGCTGCACTTGCCCTACACAAGGTAAGTTTACACAGAAGAATCTTTGCTGATCATTACTGTGTAGATGACACATGGTATTCTTAGCAATTAAAACCCCTTGTTTCGGATCTGTGCTAATGCTAAAAGATTCCATGCAGGAGGGTGAACAGAATGTTGTAAGTGGGAAATGGGACAATTGGATTTTATTTAAGTATATTAGTGGAGATGGGTTGAACCAAAACGTGAGAATGAAATTAAAGTAGAACTTTGTTTCCATTAGTCTAAAGAAGGAAACAGTTTGTGGTAATGCCTACAGACAAGAGCACAAGAGAGAAAAAGCAGAAGCTAATTTTATATTACTGTAAATAAGGTTAGGTTAAATGAATGGCTTGCTCACTTGACAGACCCCCTACAGATACAAACAGAGATCTGACAGTGCTGGAGTTAACTGGAAAAACAAAAACACTCTAAATCATTACCCCCAATATGCTGTAGCCCTGGCGTTTCATTATTTTTTAAAATCAAATTTAGAAATATGTGATTAAGAGACAGCAGAAGACAGATAGGAGGAGGAGTGGTTTTAGCCACGGGGTAGGAAGGTCATAACCAGACGGAATCGACTGCTGAGTCAAGGTGGAGATAGTGGAACCCAGGCCACCACACGTCACAAGAACATCGCTGCTCCTCTCTTGGCTGACCTCATTCCTTGCTCCGCAGGAGAATGTACCAGATGTCGACTTCCCGTCCACTGTGAGTCTTTCCCCGTTTTCCCCCTTCAATGGGATGCTATTGTGAGTCCACTCAAATGTCACACTGCCTGGCCTCTTCTCCAAGTAGCAGGTAAGATCCAATTGTGTCCCACAACTGTAGATCACTCTGGGCTTTGACACCTTCTCTAGGAGACATAAATCCAGAAAGTCACAGTGTTAAGCACAAAAGCTGTCATTACCCAGCAAAGCAAATGTATTTACTGGCCAAACAGCTTCTAAAACACAGGCCTTTTAAAATTAATTGCAACACCTATCTCACTGGCCAGACACTCTGGGCAATTTAGAACTGTCAGTTAACCTACTGGAGGGTTTTGGACTGCAGCTGGAAACTGGAGCGCCTATTAGGCCATCTTGGTGCTCATTACATATACAATTAAAAAGTAATGGAATTAAACATGCTGCTCAATGGTACCACATCACTCAACTCTCCAAGAATTCAAAGCCATTTCAAATCCAGCTTGTGACCCAATATGCCGCCTGCTATCCAGTAATTCTATAGAGAGTGCTCCCTCTCACTTACCCATGACACACAGGGTCACCGATGATTGCTTGGTTAGTACTCCATCTGAGTTATAGACTTCTGCGTGATAGCTCCCCGAATCATGTAACTGTAGCCCAGTGAGTGTCAATGAGCCATTTGGCATCATACTGCTCTCCTGGCCGGTGATGAATTTTTGCTTCTTCCTCCTAAGGATGGTGATACTGTTGTGCATCCATTTCAGTTCATCATCCATCTTAAAGTCTGGATAATTCAGTGGGAGTGTCACTGTTGCCCCCGTTGCTGCGGTCATGCACGATTCTGGGGTTCCTGAGAGAGGGACGACCAAATCACCTTGCAGTCAGAAAGTTCCCTGCATTCATATATTGACAAATAATTATTTGTGAAGTACTGACTTTCAGATGGCCATACACATTTTTGAGCAACAAGTTCCACCATGAATAATTCACACACACACAATCTCACTTGCTATTTCCTTCTTCTCAACTCACAGCCAGCTATTTACACACTACCCTCCCTCTCCGCTTCTCTCTCAGACACACAATCTTTCAATTCGGGGGGAAAGTGATTTCAGAGCCAATGGTCCAGCAAAGGATAACCCCGGATTTTTACTCTGCCAGTTAGTGCTCCTCTCCTTCTGGGATGGCTTTCGTCTGCTATGGGTCAGCTTTCTCATCTAAGTAAACTGGTGGGAGTGAAGAAAATTTGATTTGACTGATTATACTTCTGATTATACTTTGGGACCAATCGCGAGAGGGCTGACCTCCCCCAGAAGCTGCTGGCTAACTTTTACAGATGCGCTAGAGAGTATTTCGATTTACTCCATGACAGCGTGGTGCAGCAGCAACACCAAAGCTACTTAAAAAGCCCTACAGTGAGGTGTAAAAACACCATAGGCCACTGTGGAAACTGATCTGCCATCTCTTGAACATCTTTACCAGAATCATTGTGTGAGAAGGGCTAAAACACCATTAAGGACGTCACACATTCCGGATTTACTCTGTTTAAACTCCTCCCACCAGGCAAGCGCTTCAGATCAATCCACACATGTACAAACAGACTGAAAAAAATAGCTTTTTCCCCAACAGCCATAAACCTGCTGAACTCTGAATTCCCTCAGTCTAAGATTGTACGTATTCAGTGAGAGTAAGTACACTGTGTAGTGTTTATTAATATGTGCAATAAGTGAATCATGTATGTTGCTGTACATTGGTGCAATAATATCTGTGCTGGTTATTCTCTACTGGTTAGAAATAATCTGTTTGAACATTTAACATTGTATATGGCATCTCTGCAAATACTTTGACATATTTTCTACAGTTATTTTACTTTTATTTTATTTTTTAGCTTTATTTTTTATTTATTAATGCATTCACAAGTAATCAAAGAGGTCACACTTTGCTTCAACATGGTTTTATTGGAAGTCTGAACACAACACAGACACGTTTCAGCGTGTTGAATTCCTCTGTGTGTTTTTTTATGCACCTTGGGGTTGTCATTAAAGTAATTTCAGTGTGTAATACAATGACAACAAAATGCTTGAAATTCACTTCTCTGTGACTTTGTCTAGACCAGTAGTCCTCAGTCCTGTTCCTGTCACCCCCCCCCCCCCCCAGAATATTTTCATTTTTTCATTCCAACCCTACCTTAATCAGCCTAACTTTTCAGCCCCCGACCCCTGAAATAACCCCCATTTGCAGAGCAGATTGAAATTGAAATTCCTCTTTGCAGAATTTATATCAATGACTGGTTGCAGTTATGGTTAAAACTGAACTTTTTTCACATTTTTAATATGTTATAAACATTCTGGAAACCCTCTCATGACTCCCCCCCTCCCCACTTTGGGAACGCGAGGTCTACATGATACTTGGCTGAGATCTGTTTGTTCTAAAACTATTCTCTCTGTAACACATTACCTAGATTATTTAGCTTTTGGTTTCCTGTAACACCTCAACCCAATGGTAGAATTACTTCTAAAAAAAGTTTGCATCACCCGAAACATTATATATAATATAGTACAAACAGTGGATATGACAGAAAAGCAGAATTTCCAGACCATTCAATAACCGTGATGAGAAGCTGCCACATCATTTGGTTAAACAGCAGCTGAAAAGGATAAATTATGCAATTTCACACACAAAGATGCAGAAGGGTAAAATATGCCTCTGCTTCCATATCTGCTACCTCAGGCTCAGACCCCAGCACTGGTTATTCTGTGAAAGAGGTAAAACTGCCTTTCAAGCTGGACCCAGCAACAAGAGGCAAACATATGAAAGTGTGTGACTGTCATTTGCTGGCGCTTACTTGCGTCCCGCATTCAAACACATCTGCTACCTGTACCTCCGCTCTCAGCTCAATGAGAACAAAGCGACTTTCTCAAACTTACCTTGGGTGTCAGCTACAATGGCGAGGGCAACGAACACTATTTTCCACATTCTGCAAATCTGCTTCGTCCAAATTCAGGGCTGCTGAGCTGATCGAGTACCAGTGACGGACACCGCACAGACGTGCATGTGAAAAACTGCAGCACAAAGACACCCACATCCTGCAATTTGCTCGAAACAGGAAATATTACAACGTTACACAACATTTTTAAAAAGCGGACAAAGACACACATGCAAAGCTAAGGTTATTTAAAATATGTTTAACAGGCTATTTGATCCATTATCCATTGCGACATGCATTTGAGACAAACAGGTCAGCCAGTCCCTGGGGAAATTCGGCTGTGCAGAAATGACTGTGCCGAACATAGGACTTGAACTGCCGACCTTTGGGTGACAAGCACAGCATCTTAATCCAAAGCGTCACAGACCACAATAAACATTTCAAACCTTAGCTGAAAACTATTGTGAACCTAATTCTCTAATTCAGTTCCATTTCGTTCAAATTTGCGAAGTGTTAAGGTATCCACCAACATGTGCGTAATGATTCGATTTAAGAAAACGATGTTCTGTTTTTTTTTTTTTTTTACCTATATTACATATTGAATATTAGTAATACCTAATACATTAAATACTAAAGAGATCCTAACCTAGTAGAGTACAATGGCACTAATCATTCCCTGTATCATAAACATTCAAAAGAAACACGTATAAAGTTAATAAGTGTATCATTTTGTATGTTCATCGACAATGAGGATCTGCATATCAGAGTGACTTGTCTTTGGGGTCTTAAGACACTGATGCTGTGCAATCTTCGTGTAAGTTTGTCTAGGGTGTGAAACCCCTCCCTGAACTATCCCGGTTAAGAGTTTGCATACACATCCTCCGCGCTAAAAACGACGCAGATATGAAAAGGTCATCCGCCCGTTTCTGTGAAGCCAACTACCTCTTTTATCTTTCTATCTGAGTGTGCACGACTTAAAATGGAATGTTTTCAGAAATTTAGCATTCAGCCAGCAGTGATGGGCATTTCAGGTCCAAAAGCTATAAATCCAGACCAAGATTTTATTTCAACCTACCGTCCAAGATTTTTTCTCGAAAGCGTTCGATCTTGGGGAATAACGACGTAAGCAAAGAACGAGCGAGGTCTACGTGGGTTTCCCAAAACCTTCTATTATTCCAAAACTAACTAACGAATTTCCGTAATACTCCGTATTTGGCCCCTCCCCAGCCTCCGCCTAGGAAAATCCCAGGCTGTCAATAACTGGAAAGTCGATCCCACGTATTTCAGCGATGAACTATGTTATATGATTGTCACACCAGACATATGCAGACGTAAAACAAAATATACAATAATTAGAAAAAACAACACCAAACACCAAAGCAACAAAAATTTATGAATGAAATAAATTAACCTATTTGTTGAAAAACGGGCTCAAAATGTGATGTTGCTTCCTTATAAAAAAAAAAAACGGAACGGTGAGCAGCAGTAGGAAAAGGATGTAACACTATTCAAAAGCCTTAAAACAACGTATTGAGGAGATGGTCAAAAATATTATTAAATAAAATAATTACTGCAGTGTTGTGCAGCATGATGCACATAATAAGAGCGGCACAGCAGCATTCAGGGGGAGAGCTTGGAGCTCCCAAAGACTTTTGTAAGCACCAAAATCACATCTTCCACATGCCCAGAGCAGTGTGTGTTCTTTGGTTTGTGGCGTTATTCCTCTACTCAACCACAGTTTGACGATTCAACACTAGAATCAGCAGGCTTTAGCTAAGAGGATACCTACTGTCTCCCAATAACCAGCCACCAGCAAACACACAATCCTTTGCCATCTGACACACTGCAAATCTGGACCAGACATAAGCAAGATATGTACTCACAGGCCACTGGGCGATAATGTCTGTAAAATGTCCTTGATGGCTGCATATCACCTGGACATTTAGGCCTAGTGACTAGAACCCTTTTTTGATAGGTGCAGGTGGGATTCAAGGGGCTGCAAATATGAATAGGGTTGATGGTTCCATTCACCGCCCTGACAATGCAATTTTAGTGTCATGCAAGACATCCCCTCCTGCTAGACATGTAGTTGTGTGCATGGTGCAGCAGAAGTGTGATCAATGCATCCACAGTTGCAGGACACAACTGCTTTGCAGATGCTATGTGCATCACTTTTGATCTGCAAAAATCCACCTGTAGCATAGAAACAGAGCTGTCAGAAGCTGCAAGGTGCACTGAGGGCAAAATTCTGCTCTGTCCCTCTTTTCAATTTAACCTGCACCAGGCTAAGGGGGCTGTCACGCCCGCATGGTCCCCCCCCCCCCCCCCCCCCCCCCCCCCCCCCCCCCCCCCCCCCCCCCCCCCGGGTTCTCCGCGTTATGGCGCTAACGAGCCACGCCTTGGTCCTGCTTCTCATTTCAGCCCTCCTCCCAGGTGCCTCTCGTCTGCTTCCTCATCTGTGGTGTATATAGTGTCTCCTCGTCCTCAGTTCCCCAGTCCAATTATTGTAGTGTGTTTCTCTCCTGCTCTCCTTGCATAATTTTGACCCCTTTCATTCCATTTCCTTTTGCCCTTTGTGTTATGTTTATTTTGCATAAAGCCCTTTTATTTTCCCCAACATCTGCCGTGCACCGTGACAGGGGCTCAATATTTCACCCAGGCAGCAGCCTGTTTTTGTCTTTGAATTGTTCATTACTGAGAGTCCAAGGGGTTCATGATCACCAGCAAAAGCAACTTGACTTCCTGGATGGCACTGTCTCAAATGCTTTCTTCTGTTGGGTTGTTCAGAATTTATGAATTGGATTTTAAATTGACTTGGCCACACCCTGTAAGATGTTGAAATGACAGTAAGAAGAATTTAATGAATTTCAATTCAATGCAATTATACAACAAATGAGTGTCATTTAATCTAGCAAAACATGAATGATTACATAACAGATTTGCTTCCAACATGGTAGATGTATATATTGACCTTATACTAGTGAGTGAACTTTTTATTTGAATGAAGGTAAGATAATAGTTGTGTAATTGTTGTAGCCTATTCTAACAATATGTATTTGGTTTATGTCAGCCCTCTGAGTCCATTTCCATAGGTATATATTTATTGTTTTTGCATTTTTAACTGTTCATCATTTGTGAGGAGTCTGCATGCTTTTCCTGTGAGTGTTTGTGGGTTGTCAGATGGACAGGGCTGTGATAGTGTTACATTTACGACTGTATGAAGTGCTGTTTCACCATGGTACACAAAATGACAGTTAAATTATTTATTCTAATAAATAATTAATGACTAATAAACTTCAAATGTGGCATTCATTATGAATAACAGGGGCATGCATAGACTTTTCAGGCAGGTGCTCGAACAGGGGGACATAGCCGACGGGCACTTTTTGCTGCCGTAAATATTCGTGATCACATGGTGGGGGTATGGGCGGGATTCACTGTATGCTGTTTATGTTAACATGCTTGGTAATTCATACTGAAATATTAAGCTGTATTGTTAAAGCTGCAGTTACACTGTGTATATGAATTTATGTGAAGCCAAATCCATTTTAATTCTATTAAATTATATTCAAAGTGTAATTGCGATTCTGCCCCGTGTTTTCAGCCGATTTATGAACTGAATTTGATTTTTAAGGACATGAGTCTCAAGTCACCTCTGAACGGTGCACGTCCCTGTCATGTACTGAAATGGTATACAGGTGTTACAACAACAAGTCTCATTTGCGCTGATTTATAGTCCGCGTTTAAGTTTTATATTGCAATACTGACCTCTTATTATACTACCAGCACCACTACGTTGTCAAAAAAAGAGCGTCAATATCTTTTGTCATTTGTTCTGACCGATCTATGTCTCTGTGGACAGGACAACAAGCAGAAGTTCAAATAAAGAACGACGTAGAAAATACGAGCACCCGTAAATCTACAAACTATTTTAGTTATGAAGGGCTTGGGGAAACGCGTGCTAATTAACGATCGATCTTATGTACTAGGTAACGAACTACTTAGCTTTACGAAGCTTTCGGGAAAGCCCACCACTGGATGGTAGAAAAAACTCTTGGTTTGGATTTGTAGCTTGTAGACCTAAAATTCCCAACACTGTCAGCCAGCATTATCCGTCTTCCAAGCGCATATCCCAGACAGTGTCACTATGGACCTCTACCAGGCAGCACGGGGCATAAGGCAGGTCACACCTTGGACGTGATGCCAGGCAATTTAGAAGTGCCAGTTAGCCTAAATGCATGTCTTTGGACTGTAGGAGGAAACCTGCGCGGCACAGAGGATGGACGCCTTACGCATGCGTGAAACAGCATGTTCTCAGGCATTTACTTGTAGTTCATTTAAAATCTGCCTCCTTTTGTGAAGTTCTCGATGCTGCTGCGTATGTCATTTTTTTCCAGTAATACTGCCCTGACTCATTTCTCTGGTGTGACATGGGTGTATTGGTGGAGGGATTTTTCTTCTTTCCTCCTGTTTTCTCTTATTGACATTTTCAAGCGAGCAGCGGTTAAGTTCCTGGTTGCTTGACTTCAGCATGTCTCTTGTATTAATCACGTGTAAGCTAGGGAATTACAAAATGTAACAGGCGCAACCCTAGAAGGGTGATTTGATCCAACAATCTCCTATGTATTACATTACCTATAGTATTATATTAATTGTGAAACGGATGGATGGACAGATGGATGGATATCCAAAACCGTATGGGCTACAGGGCTCATTGTGGAGCTGAACTGTGTCTGAGTACAGAGCTCATTTTGGACCTGAATTGTGTCCAGGCTACAGGAATCAATGTGGATATGAACTGTGTCTGGGCTACAGGTGTTAGTGTGAATATGAACTGTGCCAGAGCTACAGGTATCAATGTGGATATGAACTGTGTGTGGGCTACAGGTATTAGTGTGAATATGAACTGTGTCCAGGCTACAGGAATCAATGTGGATCTGAACTGTGTCTGGGCTACAGGTATTAGTGTGAATATGAACTGTGTCAGAGCTACAGGTATCAATGTGGATATGAACTGTGTCTGGGCTACAGGTATTAGTGTGAATATGAACTGTGTCAGAGCTACAGGTATCAATGTGGATATGAACTGTGTCTGGGCTACAGGTATTAGTGTGAATATGAGCTGTGCCAGAGCTACAGGTATCAATGTGGATATGAACTGTGTCTGGGCTTCAGGTATTAGTGTGAATATGAGCTGTGCCAGAGCTACAGGTATCAATGTGGATCTGAACTGTGTCTGGGCTACAGGTATTAGTGTGAATATGAGCTGTGTCAGAGCTACAGGTATCAATGTGGATATGAACTGTGTTTGGGCTACAAGACTCATTGTGTCTTCTTCACAGGATCAAGAACCAGAGCGCCAAACTCAACTGACTGCTCGTTATGTTTGGGGGGGCAACATCTGTTTAATACTTTAACAAATTTTTGATCTTCATATAACATAAAGTTGCTTTAAAAGAGTAAATTTATTAACTCTAAGTTATAAACAACATACTTGAGAAAAGCATCCACCTGGTAAATACATAAAAATAACAAAAACATAGTGAGAGCTAGATCTATCTAGGTCTGTTCACAAACAGGTGTCAGCGGTAGATAATCTGAGCTCACCAGAGGAACACAGTTCCAATGACAGCCAACTGCGTCTCACCGGTGGGCACCAGTGGGATCCTGAATCACTGGCCACAAGGGGCCAACCATGATGCAGGGAGAGCTTTCAGGGATCCTCTGTGTACCTGCGCTGCAGCTGGGGAGGATGAGGCTAATTACTTTGCTCAGTCTCATCAGTGTGCCCCTGACTGTAAATCCCCAGGAGTTCAGGAAGCTGGATGTGCCCATTAAGCCTGCATGGTGTCCCACAGCTGCAGAGAGTGACTGGACATACGCAGGAAACATATACTCGCAATGAGGAGTGAACCTACAATCACTGTTAATTAATGCATCTTCAAACTGGTTATTCAGTACATGGCCACAAGGGGGCCTGGAGTCTCCCTCTGCTCCTGTGCTCTTTGTTTCACCTGGAGTGGATTCCAGTCCATTGCCGGGCTTGTGCTTGTACACACAGAGACTGTGGAATGCAGGAGGAAGGTAAAGTAGCTGATGGAATCCTGTACACTGGGGAAGAACATGTGCAGCTATGGAGTAGCACTGGGATTGAAGCCCTCAGCTGAACTACTAAAATAAAAAGGAAAATATTGCAATGTATTACTGAAGGGGGAAAAAAGACACAATATCGGCAATGACTAATGCTTCCAAAAGAGGGCAGTGAAGTCTAATGTAAAAGCAAGAGCCACTCAGGAGGAAAAAAAAGGCGAACATACTGGGGGAAAAAAAAAACTCAAACCTGACTGGTCATGCTGCCCTATCAGCTCACATTAAAGCTGGGAATTTGCAAGAGTACAGCAGGACAAACGTTGACACGTAGGACAATGCTCGCATTTCACATTTTGCACATTCAGCTGACTCCCCCCCCCCACCAATTGCCCAGAACAAGGACAGCAGCCCGGCACTGGAGGTGGGATCACATCAGATAACTGCAGTTTATTAAACCGGCTACAGGACTTTGGTATGGGGAGACGTGCTGTTGCAGTCTGGCGCAGCTAAGAGCGCCTGTGACCTTGAGTTTTGTGAAAACAGTTATTTGAATAGGCAATGAATGGAACTTTTATTGAGGGTCTCCTTCATGAGTGGTATATGCCAAATAATGAATTACGTGTTAGTGGTTTATCTGATGTTATTTCTCTTTTTGCTCTCACCATCACGGACTTGCTCTGCCTCAGTGGCTGTGATTCCTTGCTGCTTCTCAGGAAGCCCCCACGTCCTTGAAGGTTCGGGGATTTCCCTGTTGCAGTGAGGGATGATGGGAGACACTGGCTCACAGCAGAACTGAGCGTGCTCCAAAAATCAGACCTCATTTCGGAATGCATCCTTAAAGTAACACTCTCCTGTAAGTAAATGACCAGTCTTTCCCAGCATCTGATGCAGCACTGAAACTAGTTTTACACGTCACTTTACCCCATGAAGGTTGGTATAACCTACCTCTGATGACAAAAACCAAATAAATAATTACACCAGGCAAAAGCACTGAAGCCAAGGTTGCAAATGACATATGAAAATATCAGAAATATTTTTACACTGTAAAGACAAAAGAAAAAATAAACAAAACCTGGGTGACATTATATCTACATCTGGGGGTGACTGACTTCCTCCCCTAGTCTTAGTCTTAGTCTTACTCATGACGTTAGAGTCTTTCAAGCTTATGAGCTACAAGGCTGGTGGGTCAGGGAAACAGTTATGAAGCACAACTGGGTGATTCTGCATCTCTTCACTCATGAAAAAGATGTGGTGGAAAATCATCACGTCACCCTAAAACTACGGCGATACTCTGTCATGTGCCACCATGCCCCCCCAGGTGTGTACAGGTAGAACAAAGACCCTCACATTTTAAATATTTTAGCCAAAAGAAACATTTAATGCAACGAAAAATACCACATCTAACTATTTTAACCTTTCTTTAAGGCTCCAAAAGAATGACGTCTAGACATCCGGTAAAGGGGAATAGCACGTCCAATTTTAGAACTCCCATGAAATTTTCCTTGCTGGGCAGGAAAGTGGACCTACATTCAGCTGAGAGTAGCTCATAAATTCTTATGAGGTGTGATTTTGGTGGCATCATGGGGTTCTCACTTAGGGAGGCTTCCTGATGGCTCTTGGTGAACATTTGGACCCTCTAGGTTTGAGAAAGTAAGATAGAGGACATTTGAGTCACAGGCTGACAGACCTCATGAAAGAGCATAGATATGGTCACATAAATCAGTACAACCACAGAAATACACTTCATACATTATTCACACAAGTAAGTTCCAGTGCTTGTTTATCTATATCTCATCATATGACACAGGAAACAAACAAAAAGGAACAAGCAGCCTGCTAGACGCGCGCGAACCACTGAAACTGATCCCAGAACAGCATCAGTTAAACTGCTGCTTTGTGCCAGGTAACACTGTCACATGAGACCAGATTCCTGGCACATGCCACTACCTCACAGCCCCAGTTAAACATTTTACTTTTCCCAGTCTGGCGGCCATAGTCATAAACAGGGACATCCCCTTCCGTGAGATGATAAATTCACCTTGAGATCCACCCTTTTTATTGATATTGTCTAATATCCATGTTCAATAAAGCAATTAATACAATTTACATGAGCTAATTTCATCTCTCTGCTCGCCTCCATTACTCATCCCTATGTCTCTGCCAAAATAAAAACCATAATGTCCCTTAATGTAATATTTAATCCAAGGGCTTTAGCCAAAGCACAGCTATATGCGTGGCAATGGTGCGAATGGCCTTCTATAAAAAGCTTTTGCCTGGCTTTTTATTAATATAATTGCAAATAATGGCAACAGTGAAAACTATCGTGGGTCTCTCCCCAAAGGCCAAATTCTGTTGCCTTTTATTCTCGCAGCTATGAGAAAGACATTTCCTTTTCCTCCAGATCCTTCATGGCCAATTGAATATTGATATATATATGGGATCAGGATATTGATATATATATGGGATCCCTGGCCAGATGCCGGTCAGCCTAAAGCGTATCCTGATTGGTGGTCATCTGGACCAGTAACACTGTAGCAACCGTGCCCCTGATAGGGAAATATACTGGCCCAGGTACTTGATCACCGCCCAACTACAATAAGTGATCAATCATTGGTTGGGAGGTTGGCTGGTTGACTCTTATTAATTTAGTGGAATGGAATGTTTAAGGATAACATGGGATTTCAGTACATATTTGGAAAAAAGCAAAATGGCAGGTGTCCGAAGATGGCCACCATAACCAGAGCATCTGGGCCAAAGAGAAGCAGAGCTGCCCAGAGCGGATGTAATTTATGAGGCCCAAGAGACACCCGGCATTTCTGCAGAGTCAGGCGCCTTCGGGCTTCTGACATCATGCCACCCAGGGTTTGGGTCAGGCTGCCGTGAAGAATGCGTCAGCGCGGAATCTTCCGGAGCACCTTCAGAGGCCGAGAGCACGCTTCCCGGCGCAGAGCCAGCCAGATCACGATCCTCGCCGTTTGCACGGTGACACCATTTAGCGTGAGGATGGAAAGGGAGAGAAAAAAATTCAAAAGGCAGCTGGTGGTTGCTAGGCGACTCAAGCTCGCCTACAATGATGATGATGATGGAAGATGTTGGGGGACTGGGACATTTTCTGTGTGTGTGTGTGTGTGTGTGTGTGTGCCTGCAAAGATGTTAGTGTGATAATATTTGCGTTTTCTTTTCAAATCTGGCAGGACTCACACAAAAACTATGACTCACCCACAGAACTGGACCCATGCTCCAACTGAACCATTACCTCTTCCCCAAGGCCTGGCCCTGAGACCAGTCAGGAATGCTAGTTTTGGTCTTGGTACAACTCTGTTTCATTACCATAACCGGGTTTAATGATCTCTAATGGCAGGAGGGAGAACTTTTTAACCCTGTCCTCCGTCGAGGAGACATCTTCAGAAATGTGGCTCTGACATGGTGGACTTGCAGATGTCTTGATCAGATAAAGGGTAACACCGATTATTTACAGAGGAAAGAAATAATTAATCCCGGATGCCACACAAGGGGAATTCCTTCTTGAAAGCAACAGAAATCCTACTGGTGAAGAATAACAAATGAATTTGCAGACAGACCCAACACTGGATCGGCCTAAGCTTCAACACAAAACTGGTTGAGGAAGTGGTGAGGGGGTGAAAGTGTGGGATAGGCACAGATCTCACACAGCACCCACTCCTGTGGCTCTTCAGCAGGGCTCTCAGCAATTGGCCTTTCCATCCACTTGACCTCCTCAGAGCTGGAAAAGGATCCCAGCGGTTTCATGGTCACATCCGAAGCGATCCCAGTCCACGCTGGCAAATTTATGGTACCACGGAACTGAAACGGGAATTATGCCAGAGGCCATAATCAATCTTTTATTATTTCTATGGCAAAAAAAATCTAGGGTGCTTTCCTCATAAAAGATAGTAACAGGAACCCGTGTGAATATCTTTTATTTGACTACAAAGCATTTGCAGACCCAGAGGCCGGCTGGGGCTGCATTATTCTCTGGAGACAGCCTTGTTATTGTGCTTCTTTATTTAGCTTTTGAATGGCTCACCTTGTGTAGGACAATGTAGATTACTGTTACCAATAATGCTTATCATATTTAATTTAATCCACATTGACCGCCGTGCCGCACTGTCCACACCGATCACCCTGATTGTAAATCCACATTGACCATACTGATCACCCTGACTGCGTCTCTAAATCGCTTGACCGCAGCGACTGCAGCTCCATGCTGCCAGCATGGGAGACGGTCAGGTTGACGGTGCCCTCCACCCAATCGGATGGCGCATCCTGTGACCTACCAGTCTGACAAGCGTCCTCATTCTGCAGGCAAGTCAGCGGCTCTCAGGGGCGGCAGTGTCAGGTTCCGTCACATCTGACCATAAACGGCACCTCAGCTCCGCCCACCTGACAGGCCGCCTTCCTGTCCCGCCTGCCAATGCTACCTTGTACACCGATACCATGCATTCATCACGCATTATACATGGAGTTAAAGCCACACTGAGACAAAGCAAGTAAATCCTTTTATTATTATTATGCGAAAAAATATGCTTTGTTTATGGGATTTTTCTTGCCTAAAAATCCACATTAACCAATTGCATAAAAATACAGAAATAATGGATTTCTTAAAGTTATAAAAGCCTCTAAAGTCTAAATCAAAACAAAACAATTATCAGGAAATATATTTACATGGCACGTAAAAAGAATAATAAAATATACTACAAAGATATAAACAGAAAGAAATACACTAAAAAATTTTTTGCTCAAACCAAAAACAGTACAGGCTTATTGCTACAATGCAGCAAGGTGAACTACATCTTACCATATGAAGTAAAGTAGAGCAATGAAATACTGCGAGTTGTATGGTCTTCAATCACTGTGCACTTTTAGAATAACAGGACATCACCTCGACTTCAAAGAACTTCCTGTCATCCTCATTCACATTACCTCAGGTTTGAGTGACAGCTACACTGTTCGGTGTAGTTGAATTATTTTTTTTTTATTTGAAGCCAGGCATTGTATGTAGAAGGAAAAAGATGACAATCCCACCAGGCTCATCCACATTCTGTGACACCCCCTTTTTTTTCAGCTGAATTTTTAATTCACTTGGCCAGACTGCAGCTGACTGAATTCTGACATGCATAATTTTTTTTTGAATCAGAGTGCCAATTTGTGATCATTATCATTGCATTATTATATAGATTTCATAGTCCTTATACAATTAAGCTTGATATTGTTTAAGGTCTGCAAAGCAATCAAAATCATTTAAGGTAACAATTTCTTCATTCATAAAGCTGTAATTAATACTTTTCTTTTGGAATATCATAGAAACTGACATAGCAATTACTACATCTGAATGATTATTTTGTAAGAGCCCAGTCAAACTTCAGTAATGAAGCGATTAGCTGAAACAAATATAGTGCACTACAGTTACGGAGGCCCCCCATTGTTTTAAATCACCTGTTCGTTGAGGATTAGTTCTCTTAAAGCCGTTCTGTTTTGATAGCTGCTTATTCAAGAGGCTTTCAGCAGAGGAATGTTGTCCAGGTGTCGTTTGTGGGTTCAGTAGCATCACCCTGAAACTTGAGAACCTTATTGACAATGACTAAATTACTGAATGGCCAGTTGTCTTAACAGTTGGTTATCTATGTTTGGGGATAACCCTACAGGAACAGGTACAGTTGGTCTAGCTGCATTCCTACTGGTTTTGCAGACAGAAACTACTTTTGGGCTCAGTTGTACACTTTAATGTGAGCATTACTGATAAATGTGAGTGTGAGATGTCCAGCAGTGTCCTGATGATTACAAGGTCCATCAGAACAGGGAACAGATCAGCCATTTAATTTTATGTAATTAAAAAATGGCTTTTCTCTTAATTTTTACCCTGAGATTGTGTAGATTAGTGTCTATCTGTGTTCTGATCTGTTAGCTGTTTCTGCAAGTGGAGTAAACTGAAACTATAGATATGTTATTATGGCGATTAAAGCCCACCAGGTGTACTGCTTTGTAGGCTTCTGCTGGTTGTTGCGGGCGGGTAAGACCTTTTGGGTTCACTAAGGCATCCTGAACATCTGGACCACTACATAGCTGGTGTCACTGCGAGTCAAGGAGAAGGGGTAGGGGGGGAGGCTAGGGGGGAGGCTATTGATGAGATGGGGGTAATCACACGTAGTGCTCGCGATGGTTGATGTAGACGCGGTCGACCCCGTCATGGTGACACACCCATTCCTGATAAGGTAGTGGCTCGCAAGCAGGGCCCTGATTGGTCTGCCTTTGGGTTCCCCTTAGAGAAGCAGCTTCTTGGAGGGCTCCCCTTGCAGACATGGCCTGCCTTTGAGCTCCCGTTCCAGGCATGGCCTCTTGGAGGGCTCCCCTTGCAGACATGGCCTGCCTTTGAGCTCCCGTTCCAGGCATGGCCTCTTGGAGGGCTCCCCTTGCAGACATGGCCTGCCTTTGAGCTCCCGTTCCAGGCATGGCCTCCAGCAGGGCTCCTTTCACAGATGTGGCCTGCCTTTGGGCTCCTGTTACAGACGTGGCCTGCCTTTGAGCTCCCCCTACAAACATGGCCTCCTGGAGGGCCCCCCTTGCAGAAATAGCCTGCCTTTGAGCTCCCATTCCAGGCCTTGCCTCCAGCAGGGCTCCCTTCACAGATGCGGCCTGCCTTTGGGCTCCTGTTGCAGACCTGGCCTGCCTTTGAGCTCCCCTTACAAACACGTTCTCCTGGAGGACTCCCGTCTCAGACGTGGCCTTATCTGTCATCCTGGACTGCCGGTTCACTCTGTGCAACTAGGAGCAGGCAGAACAGAATCAGGAAGTGAGGTCACCATCCCAAGAGATGTGTCTGTCCCCCGCAGGGTCATGGTTAACGCAGCTGCCATGTATTAAATAGCACCTGTGAGAGAGTGTGTGCCTGATCGGTAGGCACGTTACCTGTCAGGCAGGTTACCTGGAGGGGAAAGGGCAAGGCGCTCACCTGGGCGGGGTTGGATGTCACTTGGGTGAGAGGTGGCCTCTCAGAGTAGGGTGGGGGGGGTTTGTGGGTGGGCGGGAGGTCAATCCTGTGAAAGAGAAGAACGGAGAGACTCTCAAACTCTTACTTTGTCCCATGTCCTGCAGATGTTGCCGTGTTCCCTTGAGATGCCTCACATGCACCCGGGACTGGACCAGCTGCAGAAACTAACCCCCCGTGTGCAGCAAAAATCCCCTGCCATCCACATACCAGGGATGAAGAATAAGTGGATTGATGTGTCCCAGCGATAGCAGAGGACACGGTGGCTATACTCAGGCTCGTTGTAATTCACATCAACGTTCTCCTGTAAAGCTCACCCATCAAATTAATTAGAACTGAAAATGAGCATGGAATGGAATAATTAACCCAACGAGGTCTCGTTGACTCAGGTGCGGAGATCAGCCCTGCTTCCTACCAGACCTGGTACTGAACCACCATCCTGCCACCCCCATAGATAGAATCATCTCTATCGTGCAATTTAGCTGGTGTATGGAGAGAGAATAAGTGAGGGAGGGAGGGAGGGAGTATGGATGTGTGAATTCTGGAGGAGAGGCAGAGGAAAATGGTTTGGATGGAGCCCTTGGATGCAATTCCTGGGAAATATGTCACCCAGGGGTCCATATATCATCAGCCACAAATGCATGTTCTAAACCATTACACCACCGGCTCCCCCGTGATCTTCAGGAACAGCAATCAGCATCCCTGTGTTTGCTAGGAGCTCAGAGAGAGAGAGAGAGGAGAGAGAGGCTAGTGGTTTGTGAATGACCTTTCTGCCTCTGCTGAGTTACTGTGTTCTGTATTGTAAGTAGCACCACTTCTGTTTCTATTCATCATGATGTTGCTTATGCCAAGCAAGCGTCATCGGATTAAAAAAAAAGAAGTGAAAGAGAAAAAGAAAGCAAGATTGGGAGAGAGGAACTTTTAAAACGTGAGACGAGGCCGAGGTCATCAACTGGGGCAGACTCGATCGATTCCAATTTACGAGAGAAAGAAAGCAGTTTGCCATTTTGCTCTGAGAAGAATGGAGGCGCCCTTGAATCCTTCGACTATCTACTGCCACCTGGAGGTAACGTGGAGCAGTTTCTGCGCCAGTTTCTGCCGGGTCAAGGCTGCGGCTAGGTCGGCGATAAGCCTTGGGAGATGTGGGTAGCGGATGGCCAACCAAAGTAGTGTCAAGAAGGTTCTTAATGGATCCTTGATTCACAGTGGCCACCCCCAGGTCGACATGACTAAAATAGCAGAGGCCATTCTGAACACGCACACAGTGACGTTGTGTTTTTTACCACAAGGACCCCCCCCCATTCCAACTCCTCTACAGCCTGCAGTCAATATGCATTATTGATCTGGCCCCTAATGAAACTTGATGATGCATATTTTAGTACGCCTCATAGCGAGGCAGGTGGGTGGGCGGCAAAGCCAGAAACATGCCGGGTCTGACAGGAGTCTGGGGGCTTTAATTCCCCACAGACAGGTACTTTCTGGTTGAATACCTCCACATACCACCCTGAAAATGGAACCATAGTGACAATATTTGACCAAAGCAACAGGGTCTGTGATCCACTGTGGTACTGGTACAATCCTATAAAAGGATGATCTGATAGGGATCAGAAAGGTCACAGCGATTCACCTCTTGGATCAGACTTCCATTACTGCAGTTAATCCAACTCCAAAATACATTCGTCTTGTGTTACTCTGTGGCTCGTCATATAAGTGGGGTTATTCATCATTATATGATAACTGTGATTAGTTCACAGGTCACTTTATCACTGTTAGCTTAGCTTAGTAACACTAAGAATGCACCATTTGATGTTCCCCAAGCATAGCTGGGTGTGATGTGTCAAACCAGCCGGTGCTCATAGGTCACATTCGCGCCAACACGAAGCTGAACACGTTTGCAGAGCGAGTCAGTCTTCCAGCTGTGCTCGGAAGATCTGCGCTGTCCAGTTTACCCAGATGCCTCCATTGTGTTTATGAGTCAATCGCTCAAATATTTGAGGCATCCCTGCAGCACCTCCCCAAGTATCCCGGAGTATCCTCCACGTGGCCCTGGCGCTGAAGACAGAGATGCATACCCCCCAAATCGCTGTGGAGTGTCCCATTGATTTTCTTAAAGGGACGGCACACACCGCAAGCCATCAGTCATGTCTGTACGGTACAAACAGAGTTTGGCAAAAATCCGTCCCTGTCTCTCCCTCTGAAAAAATATGGAAAAATGGGACAGAGAATAATAAGCATCTCCCGTGCTGACAGCTCACTTTTCCCGGAAAGGCAGAGTGCAGGTGCCCTGGGCCCTCGGGGACCTGGCATGGGAAAGTCTGGAGTGGGGAGGGCGCCATTCAAGGAACAAGAATGGCAACTATGTTTTGGCCCAGTGAGCCCTTTGTGTCATAGACTGGACTACTGTCACTAACCAGAGAGGCTGTTAGAGCCGTAAGAACAGACAATGCATTCCACGTGGTTATCCAAAGACAGTTTGCATGGTGGCGTGACAGGAAGTGACATCAGAGCTGCTCTGCCTCTCTGGTGCCCAGGAAGCGCTTTCATTAACAGAAAGGACCTGGTTGAGATGAAAAGGGCCACTGTGTGCCTTGAGGTGATGATGAAGGGAGCTGTAAACATCAGACCGCACGGCAAATTAAATATTCATGGGCTTCTGCTGAAAACTTATAACACACCTGACAGCCAGAGGAAATGAGTCCCCCAGGTATACACAAATAAATAAACAAACGAAAAATGGAAGGGAGGAGAATTGAAAGGCAGGCCAGCTCTCTCTCGATGTCCTCAAAGGTACTAACCCTCCAGCAAAGCGCTATCAGTGATTAAGAAGCCTCCTTACATTGGGGGTAGAACAAACATTAACGGTTATGACTTACATTGCCCCTCCCCCATGTAATACTGGGACCATCACTTGGGACCAGGACCAGCCTAAGGTATAAGCAAACTAAGTGGCTGCTTAGTACCCAGCAGGCACTGGGGGGGCTCAACCTGATCAGCCTGTCAGAACGGGAAGGAAGATGACAAATGACAACTAGGTTAATCAAATCTTGCTTAGGGCCCCGAAAAGGGTTAGGCTGGCCCTGCTTGGGACCTCGATAAAGACTTGTGGGTAAATCTCTGTATCTGTTTCTCGCTGCTGTCTGTGCGTCTCTGTCCCGTGAGCCTCGGAGCAAAACCCGAGCCTCCTTGTTATGCCTACTCAGGCAGCCAGCGGACATCCCCCTCGGGGCCTAAAGGATGACGGTATATAAAGCAGGCCAGACCGCATGGCCCGTGGAAACCTGACACTGCGATGGACAGATAGACCCCGGCTGCTCGCCCGCCGGCTCGCCGGATCGCTTTGTTGAGGTGCAAATAGGACACTGAATCTGCACCTGCGGAGGTGACCTGAAATCAGGACCAAACGACTGTGAGACCAGCATTCCAGCCTACCCAG
>JAODJW010000014.1:74471-84890 GCA_026777045.1 Hyperopisus bebe | reverse complement strand
CAGTCATCTTTGTATGTTGCGTTTCGCTCTGCTCGCCAAGGGGAGCAAAAACTTCCACCCATCAATTTCTGAAACTGCCTATTCAGGGTCATGGGAGGTTCCAGGGACTATCCCAGAGGCTATGGGCACAAGGCAGGGACCAACCCAGGATGGGGCACCAACCCATTGCAGAGCACACTCACACACCAGATACTCACACAATTTGGCAACTAAAATTAGTCAGAGCATGTTTTCAGACTGTGGGGGGAACCCAGAGGAAACATGCAAACTTCATAGGCATGGTCCCCAGGAGGAACTCGAACCCAGGTCCCAGAGGTATAAAGCGACAGTGGTAACCACTGCACCACTGCGCTTCACCAGGACCAAAAACTTACACGGTTTTTCCCGTTCGTGGGGGACCTGTGCTCCTAATCCCTGTGATGGGGAAGGATCGACTGTTCTTATTTATTTTAAAACTCTTTGTAATACCTGCCTCTCTACTAATTGGACACTATGGATATACAATTATTGCTTAATGTTAATTAATATCGTATGTCTTGTCTTTTTATATTCATGTCTCTTATAATTATGTTCCCTGTCCACAGTCTGGAGCTGATGCATTTTACTGCACATTGTACTGTAGTAAAGCACACATTGTACTACATAAAATGAAAGCCACATCCTTTCCAGGGACAGGAGCTCTCCAAAGGTGTTGAGGATTACCTCAGATTCCCCCCTCAGGTGCCATAAGCATAAATCTCTCCGGAAGAGCATGAAGTTCCAGCATTTTTTTTTTCTGTCAGACAGCAGACGCCACCTGAATTGCCAACTTTGTCTCGGCAACTTTTTGCATTGAGAAAAACATCATTCTAAAAACAGCTCCCTTATGCCTGGCAGTGGCCAGGGCCACAAATGGAGCTAAAGGTGCGTGGCAGTGTTAGAGAGGATGTTTAGTCACCTTCGCTGTGGCCAGCCCCACTTGGACGCAGTGGCACTGAACCGCCAGGCTTTTTAAGCTGCGAAAGCTCCAGTGCGGAAAACATGCATGTGTGTCACCTTTTCTGTGTCGTGGCAGAAAACCGGGACACGTGACGTCATCCTTCCCCGGGCCACATCGGACTGACCCTCAGCTCTCTGAGCACCTAAAAGAATTGGACGCCCTTCCAGTGTCCAACAAGACGTCGTAAATGCAACCTGGGACAGCTGGCATGCATTTTCAGGTTGGGGGGGGGTGGGTAACTCAACATCTGGGACCACCTCTCCAGACCAGATCACCGACATCTCGTTAGAATTCTCACCCAGCAGTGGCATCTGCTGTCCGACAGCCAGGCAGCCCTCCAGCTGCCGTTGTGTCAGGATACTCACACTTTGTCCATGTAGACGGGAGGCAAGGCCTTGCGACTGGAGAGGAGGACGATGGTGAAGACCGTGATGAGGAACAGGGCAAGGACGGCGCCGATCACCGCTCCTGCCACCATCATCGGGGAGGTCAGCTGTTTTTCCGCGGGATCTGCGATGGAGTGAAACGTGCTTCAGATCTCAAGGATGAAGAGAGGCATAACACGGCACAATTTTTAGCAGGTCATTCTCACAAATTCATTACCATCAATTTTATCTCATTTTTTAAAGTTTGAAAACAGGCACAGATTCATTGTTTAAACTGTCAGTTTTGCCTCTGGGGTAGCTAATCAGTTTTGTTAAAGAGCCATTTATTTTTGTAATTAAAAGAAGTATTTCATCAAATCCAGGGTTGGAGTTTTGGAGATGAGGAAAAAAAATGATAAAACTAACAAAGACTGGGCAAAAAAACATTTTATCATGCAGATCGATTATATTGTGGGTTATATGCAATAAAGCTGAAAGATTTACAGTAGGTAGTTTCACGTTAGTTAGATCTTAAAACTGTCAGGCAATTCTTGGCTACCTGTTTGTATAAAATGGTTAAAAAGAAAAAAAACATTAAATCAGAGCAACAAATGACATAACTGTAAAATACCTAAAAAAATGGTGAGACTGTCCCAAAGGTTAGGGGCACAGCAGTTTAACACAGTACAGAACAGAGTGAGGATCCAGCGCAGGACCCATGTGGGAGCTGTACCACAGTAAAGCACAGTACGGCACCATAAGCACAGATTTCCCTGAATAGCAGCCCTACGGGCCTCATGCACGACCCCAGCCCATCCCTACCAGCGCTGACCCCCTCAGCCCCACCAGGGACACAAACAGCAGGCTGAATTCCATCACACCGACATCTCGCAGGGGGTCCGTTTAAGTCTTGGCACCGTCAATGAACAATAACACTAACGATCATTCTACTTTCTGCTGCTTCATTCACCAGAGTTCCGTAACCAAGGGAATGTCGGATACGTGTTGCGCTGTGTCAGTCATGGACTGGGGGGAATCGCTACCCTGACATCAGCACAGCCGCGGTGACGGCACTGCAGCCGGCGAGCTCAGACCCCTCTGTCCTGGCCGGGGTCCCCTTTGGCTCTTTTGGCTCTGCTCATCCGTTACATCACATGCTCATTATCCAGCTCATCAGGGGGCCCCTGGGGGGCAGATTAGTGCCAATTAATTACAATTAATTAGACGCAAGGTTGCCAGCCTCTGGACCATGGGCAGGATCCCAGCAAGGGGAGGGCGGAGGTGGTGGAGGGGGGGTAATGCTATGTTACATAATGCCAGATAGCACGCCACCAACTGGCTCGGTGTGGGAACTACAGCTATGTACAGTGAAAGATTATGGACATGATGACTGAAAATGCCCCGATCTAATCTCAGCGGATACAAAAAAATGCGGGCTCAGAAAAGGGAGGGGGGGGGCTAATGCTGCAGGGGAGCCGCTGAGGTGATGTTTGGCCAGCAGGGGGGTGAGGTTAAAAAACATGCGCTGGACACACGGCTTCAGGGAAAGAGCGCGTGTCGAGGGAATGAATCAGGGCACACATGCCGGCAGGAAGGGCCATGACTAGAACCCATAGATAGGGAAAGGAGAGACAGACCCCGGCAGCAGATTAACCATGAAGTGCAGGAAAATCAATAAGCGGGAGAGAACGCTTTAGTTACGCTGCGGAGTGCATGCGTGCAGAACTCAGGGGCGCCTGCCTCCGCCAGACTGTGAGACGGCGTCCGAGGACCAGCTGCCCCTGGCCGACCCGACCGGCTCAAATCCGCATCCCTTTTTAAACCAGCATCAGTCAGCCGTCTAAATGTGAGACACGCTTTCCGCAGCTGGAGCATTGGCGGTTGCTAGGGAGACGCAGGAGTAGGGGGCGGGGCATTTTATCAGTAAACGTTGCTGAGGGCAGGGAATACCATCGAGGTTAAGGAACCGCTTTTAGCTGCTCCTTACCACCCCCCTTGGTGTTTCTCCTTTGAAGATGAGACTCTGACTCATATCTTCAGTAACACATCCACCCCTCCCTTTATTAAACAAAGATGACATTTGGAGCTTACAGATAATGTCAAACTCACAGCGTTCGCTTCTCGCTCTACTGACATAGGCCCATATTCTAGGCCTGAAGGTCCCACCACTTGGGACAGACAATCAGAGAGAGACGAGTCATCAGCTCCATGTTAGCCTCCTAAATGTGATGTCACCAGCTCACACTGCCATAACCAGCAGGATGGACCTATGAACACACAGATTTCCTGTTTACTGTGCCAGAACCCATACAGTGACTTAATCTGAACAAAATGACTCAGAAAACCCACATGGCGGAACCACAAAGACATGCTTTCTCGTCATCAGTGCTACGCCTTTCCAATTTGTCCTGCATACCACAATCTCCCCAAAAATGCAACAGCGACGTTGCAATAGATTCAGTAGATTTTTCCGGTACTCAAGAGGCTTGTGGATGGAGAGGCTGAGGAACAAAATTATTGCCTGGACAACCATCACATCCCACCAAAACATCTGTTGTTTCGCAGGATATTCTTTGTTACCAGACAGAAAGAGAGATGGATCTGGACTCAGTGTTTCCTTATTTCATGGGCCATGGAACCTGAAGTATATCCATGAATATCTGTGTACAAGGGGGGGCACGGGAGGGGCATAAAGTCAAATCCACTTGTCCGTTTGCTTTTGTTTTAAAACAACTCGGATATAATTCATGCTTTCATTAAAAAAGTTAAATAAATTATTGGCTTGCATTATTTGTAGGTAATGTTTTTCACGATTGTTCATTGCTGCACGCCAGTAAAATATCATCCCAAATCATTACAGATGCCTGAAACATTAGCAAATGGAGCGTGCAGGAACTGGCATCGTTGCATAAACAAAACATCAAACATTTGCGAAGTAGTCAAGTAAAATAGCAAAAGCCTCACCAAACAAAACACCAGACAAAACACGGATGCCAATGCGAATATGGGAGAGGCATTAAAGGCACGGTATTGGACCATCCACGTCAACAAAGGGTCAGAGGTGAAAGAGCCAGTGGGAGTAGCAGCTATTGTCTCAACTCCCCATCTCTGCATTTCACTGGCTACACAAAGGGACCCTTCAGAGAAGACTGACTTACATTTGTTCCTGTTAAATGGAAACCTGTTATTCAATTGTTTTTGGTCTGGGATTCAGACAGACAAAATACTGTTGTCTTCTTCTGTTAGGCTATTTAAAAGGGGGGACAATACACTTTTGACACTCATTGGGTTTACTGGGAAGCCATGGTGCTGGAACTGTCAAGGAACCATGACGACGGCAGAACTTTGACTGTATATTGTCTGCTATTCCAGAACGAAACCTTTACACAACAGACTGTTTCTTACCACAATAGTATGGCAGGAAGCCACTGGCCTGCCGGGGGAGCGAATGCGTCGGCCTCGTTCCACCAGTCAACACACACGGGCGGGAATATGTTCCGTTTAGAGAACAAGGCAAAGAGTTTCACAACAAGAGGTCAGAGGTCATGTCCCAGGCGCTCTCACAACTCTGCTGCTGTAGCTGGGATTGGGGGGGGGCTGGTTTTAGACAGCTCAATTCTTCCTTTTACCCAGACATATATCACATACTGCTGTCTTGCTGGGGACCCACACATTACTGTCATTTATCTTAATACTAAACCAGCAAAATTCAAGATTTCAGGCAATTTATTGTCATATACAACAACGTCCACACAATGAAATTTTTAGTATGTCTACTCTTCCAGATGCAGCTGCTGCAAAAAAAAACTAAAAAGCAAAAAAAGAACAACAGCTCAGTAGATATGAATATATAATATATACATATCCACCATTCAAAAAGCAAATAAAACTCAAAAAGGGAGATTTTGTCTCATGTAGATGTCTTCACAAAGTCTTTTTTCTATTCACATTTTCCAGATATTGTAGCGATGTTTGAAAACCATTCCATGCACAAAAGCATGTTGTCTGGCCACCTTTCGTTAAGCCCCGCCCACGTCCCCATATAGACCATATAAACCAGTAGGCTGACTTGCATACTCTGCAAACTCCCAGCACATGTGATCATATCAACCCAAGAAGAGGCAACACTGTGGAGGACAAGAGAGATTTTTTCCCCCATCACCACACTAATAATACCTCTTTAACACAAATTCTGATGGTGCAGAGTATAATACAGTAAATCACGTTGATAAAATCACTAAATCACTGAAAATACTAAGTCAAACAACCTTTTTGAATGAACACATGGGCCTTTATTTATACACAGAGGTACTAATGAACACAGAGTGGTCTTTCTGTGTTGCACGGCGGTGATATATTTCACAGCATTCGTGTGTTCCCCTGCACACAGTACAGTCAGCGCCCAGCATGCCACACACCAGCATTTTTCAAGCAGGATACAGAGTGAACACTAAGGCACAGTGACCAGCAGACACACGGGAAGCCCTTCAAGATGATAAGATAGAGAAAGGATGCACAAGGACCTCTAATAGCCCAAAACGGGATGCCATCCGCATTGTTCTTGCAGGAGGTAGATTAGGCCAGGGTCACTGTTATCTGAGCCCGGTAAAGCGGATCAGAACCACACCGATGATCAGGAAGGCAACTGCTGGAGTGAGCCCTTTCACCCCAGCCGGCTTGGCAGGTCCAACTCCCCACCGGCCCCCACAGCAGCACTCCCAGTAACATGAACATCCATCTAAAACTGGTGCATCAGCTGCAGGACTCTGCTGTTGTACATTTCAGTAGAATCCTCTAAATTAGCCACTGTTACAACTGGCCGATGTAGAATTTAAACAGCTAAGAGAAATAAGGTCCTGAGCACTGGGAGTCATTGTTGCCTCTGTTGAATGTAACCCAGTACAAGAACTGCAGGTATTGCCCCCCCCCCCCCCACAAAGCTAACCAGCCACCACTCAGGTTTGAGCTTATCTGATTGTCCCTTGAGACTGTGGTTTCGACAAGACAGTAATGACAGACACAGAGGAAAAGCAAATGTTTCGCGTGAAAGAGGGTGTTGGGGACTGGGGAGGGGCAGAAAGAGACCTCAGCCTCATCCATCAACACACCCAAACGTGGGAGCAGTACTTCAGCTTGGCCAAACAGCTCAAAATCCTAAGACACCTGTGTCTTATTGGGGGGGGAGGGTATCGACAGGTGGGCTCCAGGGGCAGGCAGAAAGGAGGGGAAGACTTTGGGTGGTCTCCAGAACAGACACCTCATCCATCATGGCGCATTCACTTGAGTAACCCTTGGACTCCTCCCAATGCTCACTAATGCGGACACTTCCAGAACGATTATGAAACATGGGGGCCGGCAGGTGCCACAGCAAGCAAGAACACAAACCCCGAAGGCAGATGAGCAGAGTATCTATGGGCAAACTGCCTGGGCAGCTAAGTTGCTAAGTAACATAACAACAGTAAGAATAATGACAGAAGCATCAAGGATGTTTTATACAGACAGTGTTACCTCACAGTAGCAGTGCCCAAGGCCTCAACAAACAGAGCCAGCAAGTTTGTTTACCTTCAGTTAATTACATGCTTCTATGAAGCAGAAAGTGCTACAGCTCATTTGATTTGGCCCATTGTTGACGTGTTAATTGGCTCTAATGATTCAGCCAATGATTTTCCTTGAATCTCAATGGACTGTTTTATGAGGTTTCTGAAAATGGCTCCGGTAGTTCAGTTATTGTCCATTCAGAGCGGTGGGTAAAAGGCTTATGCTGATTCCTTTCACCCACCCCCCCCCAATTGTCCTGCAACAAAAATCACCATTTTATAACCTCCCCCCCCCCTGCACCCATATTCCTTCTCTCCCTTTTAAGGGGGGGAAGTGCAGGTATTGGATGATGTCACTGGGGAACCGGTCACTGTCACTAACTCGAGAGGAGGTGGTTGCCATGGGAACTAGCTTAGACGTGTTATGTGTGTATGGGAGGGGGTGTGCTTCTCAGGCTGAGTGGACCGGCGCCACTGGCCGTGTTCCATAAAGCGGAGGGTGCGTGTCCTCGGACGCAAAGGACAGGCACCGAGATAATGGCCGGAATGGAGAACAGCCCCCTGTGCTGTCGCTGACTGTCCCCGATCCCCAATGGCTCAAAAAAGCCAGAAAACAAACCAGGACACACTACAGGGGGGTCAAAGGAGACAAGAGGCCAAAGTAACAAAGTGTCCCCATTCACCTTGCAGCGGGGACATCAAATAAATGTTTGTGTGCATGTGCGTGTGACGCTCCTCCGCCAAAGTAAGCATTCAACTGGGCGGTTAGGTATGCAGCCTTCCAATCATATCCAAGCACAGAAATTAAAGAGCACCTTTCTGTACCACCGGCAGGACAGACCTGACACATCTCCCCACCCAAACAAAGCAAACAAGTTATGTCAGCATTATTTCACCTTACATGTTTTTTCTTCCTTTTTGTCCATGTGTGCGAGTCATCGACGAATCCCTGACGCTGCCCGCTTCCAGATTTAATCAGAATTCAGAGTTCATTGGCTAAGAGGACAGTGGAGGGCGGAGTCTGGTGTACTTTATGCCTGACCCTTCACTACTCAGAATTCCACTTCCTAACAGCACAGTCTTTAGTTTCAGGGAAGTCCAACTGACATGCATTAATAACGGCAGAGTAATTCCTGAAGTATACCAATTCTCTTGGACATTATGGAAGAGTTTCCGCAGACTACACATAACTGAGACAGTAGGCTATACCATCAGGCAACAGTAAACAAGAGGATACATTTGCAGAAAAAGGTGCTTTATTTAAAATTAAAGTATCTCAAAAAAACTCGTTTTTCTCCCATACAGTATCCAGCCTTCTGTGCTGTAAACCTCTCATTTACATTACAGTGGCTTTTATGTACAAAATAACATGAACGCATGATTAAATACTCTGGATGGAGAACCCAAGAGCAAGGAACAGCAAAAAACAACACACCTTTCTTCAGTATAATTAGTGAGGTCGTGGTGCAGTTTCAGTGTGTTCCTTTGTCCATTTTATTACACAAAAAGAAAACATACAAAAGTTAAAATAAGCCAGAATACAAACAAACACAGGTTTCTTCAGCTCGCACCAACCAACAGTATTCCCGGTGACCTCATTTACCTCCAGTGAAATTCAGTTTTTGTTTTTGGGCTGCATTGAAAAAAAAAGATAAGTGTCATTTGGCGAGGAAAAGATGACATCATCTTTCTCTTTGTCAGTACTACAGGAGTTCAGGGAATACAAACCAAAAAGGAAATGAAGGTATTATGCAATAATAATAAAAAAAAAAACACAACATTAGCAGGAAACAGGAGAGGAACAGACCTAACTCTCCGGAGAAAATTGCACAGAGAAGCTTTCCTCTAACATTAATTTGTTTCTATTGAACAATTACAATACCGATAATATTACCACACTACCGGCAAGGCTACTTGGCTAACGTTAATGGCGGTTCGGTCAGCTACGACGCGGCTGACGTTGGCTAGCTCTGACATTCCTGTGTCTAACGCTAACGTGAGAAACGCGAGACACACGACACTGACCTCAGAGCTGTAACAAATTTACATATACACATATGTGTATAAGCACAACCATGTGCATCTAACGGCACAGAACAGAATCACACTTAAGTGGCGATGAGAATTCACTCTCCTCAGTGGAGGTTTTATTGCAGTAAATGACGGTAGGAGCTCAGAACGACTGTCGCTGCCATTTTCTGGTCTTGAGACTAAGGAAAGCGCCGAGGCTTTGCCCATGATACGAAATTCATAGATTCCTTGCTGAAAAGGTTAAAGATGTGGGTCTAATTACCATGGATACCAGTATCCACGGCAATGCTGTGATGTAATGGCAACATACCAAGTACAAAGGAATAAATGAAAAAAAGGCACCAACAATTAAATAAATCTTTCTAAACCTGAAGGGCACTATCTGAGTCATCAGAAATGCGAGACAGATGTGAAAGGGACAGATGGACAGGGGGTGTCAAAGCACAGCCTGAGACAGAGACTTACTGGACCGACCCCCAGCATCTGCTTAAGGCCCTGCAGGTGAGGCTGTCAAAGGGGAGTGGTCCTTAAGGTGAAAGGTCAGGATGTTTCTATGGAAACAGGGAGGTTTGACGGCCGCCTTAAGAGGCAGTGCATGTGTATGTGGGGTTTATGTAGAGCCCCAGGCATATAAACTGGGAACGTGTCAGTCTGTTGCCAGGCGTGGTGATGTGGCAGCTGTACAGTACACAGCACCACCCAGCACTCAGGAGGATGGGGGTTAATTAAAAACCGCGACATTGAGAGCCGCGGGGGTCGGCGTGGCACACATGCGCCCTGCGTCCCCTTGTGTGTGTGTTGGACTGCGAGCGCCGAAGGGGACTCCAAAATATGCTGGCTGAGCGAACGGGAAGTACAGACCTCCTGCCAGGCGGATAAGAAGTGGAAGATCAGTAAGGAGGAGAAATATACACAACTAAAAAGGCGGATGGATTCTTCCGTCCAAAACAAAGAGGCCCCCCCCCCCCCCAAACCAGCCACATACTGAAGTATGGCTCCACTGCTTCTGCGGTCTCAAAAGGTCATCTGCATGTAAGGTTTAAACCCACACTGACCCACAGATGCCAAATTCCTTCTTCTTATACCAGAATCAAAAGGTGAATAATATGTTTAGGAATGACTTCCCCCTCCTGCTCCTGGCTCCAGCAAGGCCTCTTGATGGTAACGCCATCCAAGCACGGATCGAGGAATCCCTGCCACAAATCTTGATGAGTTTGAGGGCAGAGCAGCGCGCCCGACCCAGTGTCTCACGGAATCCCCTTGCGTCCCATTTCACCAAACGAAAGAATGATTTCATATTTTAAAATCTCAAAATTATGAGCCAGCTGGGGTGCAGCACAATGAGATTAAAATTTGGGCTATCACTCATTACCATGGTGATCGATCAGCAGACCTGTGCCTACAGACGCCTCGGCTAATGAAGCACAGCTGCCCTAATTGCTTCTGGGCTTAAATAGGGTCAGTCGGTTGGTTATGGGGTTGAGGGGGGGGGGGGGGGGGGCCGGGG
>JAODJW010000014.1:30505-50274 GCA_026777045.1 Hyperopisus bebe | reverse complement strand
CCCCCCATATACCCCCCCCCCCCCCCACGATGATGAGTCCCATTGACAAGCCTCATTAAAAACTTCCAGGGCAACAAACAAGCACAAAGCAAGGTAGATTGTTGATGAAGGGGGGCAGGAACAAGCAAACATTGTTTATACCACCCCAACCGCACCCAGCCCTCTGCAACAAAAGGGGGGGTACCACCTTAAAATACAGCTGTAACATGGGAAAATTAAAATATAAATGGCTGGCAGCCATTAGGTGTTAAGAATAGGTCATCAGCGGATGGGTGAAGGTGTGCAGGACACCCTGGGGGGGAAGCCCCCAGCTCTGGTTAGAAGCAGCATGCAATGCCCCTTTAGCTGAAAGCACCAAAGTGAGCCCCCCCACACAGCAATCAGCACTGGAAGCTTCATTCTGCTAAAAGCGCCGAGGGCTCCGGCCCCTAGATTGCCTGTGAAGATCATGCGGTCCCTTGGGAAAGAAGACAATGGTAACTATCAATGAAAGACGACCGAGCCCACTGAGCTCGGCTACCCACCCACCCCCAAGAAGCAAACTTCCTGCAAGAGGCCCAGCCAGCCAATGAAAGCGGCAGCTCAGAGCGGGTCATCTTAATCTGCCCAATCACGCAGAAGCCTCTGGGCCGTTTAAGGGGTGCAGAGGTGGCCAGCGAGCACCGGTTCCCTGTGGGCCAAATGCCAGCCTGCACAGGCACAGTTAATCCTGGACACAATCTCCCAAGCAGAGGGAAGCCCACCTTAACCCCTACCCAGCCCTAACCTTAACCATAAGTAACCAAACGAAATACAAGACTTTATGCATTTTTAGTTTTTTGATTATATTTACACATCTTTGTAGGGACCTGAAAAAATGCTCCCCACAATGTAATACGACAGACAGTCAGAAAGACAGCAGACAGACATCTGACCACTGGAAGCTACCAGAACAGCTGGGTTAGGAAGCAGCCATAACCAGACCAGGTCCAACCATAATGTTCAGACAGGATCGTGCTGGCAGCCCCCGCCCCCCGACATGGTACAGTCCCACAACCCAGCTGCACAACCTGTCTCACAATGAAGGCACCAGAATGGAAGTCTATTTTTCAGAAGCACATTTTCATTTTTTCAGCTCAATGGTCCATTAGTTCAAGATTACATCTTATCCTGGGGGGAAGGGGGGGGGACTTCAAGAGCCAAAACAGCAGCAGGATAGTGTGTGTGTGTGTGTGTGTGTGTGTGTGTATGTATGTATGTACGTACACGCACAGGGTGATGGAGAGGTTAAGATGATCAGCCCTCACACTCCCAAACAAATTGACCAAAAAAAAAAAAAAAAAAAAAAACTAAACACACACACACACACAAACATACTCTTACAACACAGGCAGTCTCCAATTTCCACACACACCATTCACCAGGCACTTTACCCACAATGCACTTCACAGCATACTACCAGCATCCTGCATCTAGCATTCGGGTGACGCAACATGTACAGTTTGTGACGAGTGGTGACATATGTACATGCACGTCAAGGGCACCCGCAAAATGTGTGGCTTCCTCTCCCAAAGAGCCCCCACCCCAGCCCTGCCAGTCTGCCAGTCAGAGACACACCCACAGGAAGTGCTACAAGCACAGCCTGCTGAGTTAGCAAGACCAGAATCACACCCCGGGTGGGCAACAAAAAGGCATGAGACCCCGGGCAGTTTCACCAGCACATTCTTTATACAGCTGCCGCGTCTCTCCGCCTCTCTCGCGTGCTTAAGCCGTACAACGCAAAGGAACAAGAAAACAAAAGGGTTATGTGAGGGGAAAGAGAAAAAAGTAACCAAAACTGACCAGCTGGGGGGGGGGGGGTTACTCCACCTGCATTGATCAGTTATCAGAGTCCACTCCAAGTGCATCAGTTCTGTTCCTTATTCCATATACTCAGGGGTCTTGGGCACCCCAACAGAAATTTAGGTCTTTGCTCAGTTACTTTCCGTCCATCTCTCATCCAACTGAGGGGGATGGGAGGGGAAGTCACAGGATATTCCTTTGGGGTACTAAGGGGGGACCCCCCCATGATGGATTTACAGACATGCAGTCCCCTCCCCCAACATGCACAGACTGTCTAAATTTCTTGACAGGTGGTGACCTCCACTGCTCGCCCCCCCCCCCCGCCCACTCCACATCACCTAAAACCTCACTGCTCTAATCCCCCCCCAGATTCATCTCATGTTCCTTGAGTACCCCCCCCGCCCCATTTCGACAAATTACTAATTGGAGATCCGATGCGTCAAGCTGCAACCAAATCAAACCAAGAAGATATTTACCGTCCATTAATTGCCTTAATCACCTCTGTACTGACGGGGCCCATTGAAACAGGAGCCTGGGTCCAGTAACAGGAGAACCGGCGCCATAGTGGCAACGGGTAGCGTTTCCTCACGCCTGCCGGGTCAAACAGGACACTCACTTCACCCTCCAGCTTTTCCCACATAAATCCGCTTATCTGGCAAAAGGTTTAAGACCAGCCCCGCACTCTACCTGGGACAAGAGCGGGGGGGCCACCACGACTGAATCCCTGCACCGTGATTAACACAAGGGTGCATTTTAATGAGGGTGGGGTGTAGGTCACACTTTGCCCAATCGGTTAACAGCTCAAAGTATGTATACAAACACACATGCGCAGAGAGAGTGAGAGAGAGAGAGAGAGAGACTTAAGAGTCAGGACAAGCCATGATCAGGTAAAACAGGACCCACGAGGCATGATGCGAGAGCAGCTGCCATACTGGCCATCGAGCTCAGGAGGACAGGGAGGGAGCAAAGTCCCCGTGGTAAATCCCACAGGGGCTGGCCGGCATCTCAATCCCTCGGAACACGCAGCCGGTTTTCGTAGCATGCCCGTCACGTCCAGGACAAAAATCTCAAAGCCCAGCAGTTAAGGCCTTTGTTGGTAAACCCAAAATGTCACCGCGACACTGAAAACACCACAACAAACAGGCATTAGGAACAAACTCCTCTCCTTATCGCCCTTTGCCACACGCCACAGAGGGGCGTGAAAAATTTTTCAATATTGATAAAATTACACAGAGGGTCTTTACAAAGGAACAGCACACGCTCACAGAAGAGATGGAATAATTAGGGTTGTTTGTCTGAGGATTAAGCTGTCGTCTTAAAAAAAAAAAAGTAAATTAAATAATAGGATTAATGGCGAAACATTTCGTGCTGGGGAGGGGCGGATCAGAAGTCCAACGGATCTCAAAGACAAAATCAGGGTCTGTTGAATATCAATGCAAACCCCCCTGCCAGCCATTTACAAACGGAATGTTTCCAGAGTTCGGATTACCTCCTCCATGTTCTTATCCTGACCCCCAGGTTTAACTACCTGACTCTCACCAGAGCACCAGGCACCCGAGCAAAGCGGGGAGATTTACACTGACTCGGGGGGGCTGCCAAGCAGCATACGCATGCGGAACGCAAACATGCGCGCAGTGGACGATCTGCCAGTTAGTAACACACAGGAGCCACAAGCCCTTACGCAGAACGTTCCAGAGGGTTCTGGAAGACGTCCCTCTCGATGAGCAGACACCAGCCTCCCTACTTTGATGTTGAAAGGCAGATGTGACGCTACTCGGTAGGGAAGACTGGCGGCATGGGTTATTCTGCCGACGAGTCGAGAGGTTTGGAACTACATCGGGGGGGGGGTCAGGGCAGGAGGGTGCAACATCAAAAGGAGAGCCTCACATGCTCTCGGTGGGGTTCAATAATCCCCCAGCCCTGCTGCCCTTCAGTATGACAGGCAAAATTAACCCCCCCCCCCCTACTTCCCTAAGCTAACTGTCATCCACCCAAATGAGAACAGGCCATCAGAACCCCTTCACTTCCGTTAAGGCACTAAAAGCTCCATACAAAAAAAAAAAAAAGCCAGTAAGAGCAGCAACACTGACGACGTACCAGCAACAGGCCCGGATTGAGTTAACCTCACATTAGTTTACTAATGTTTCAGTTCCCATGTGACACAGGTTTCCATTGACTGAGGGGAGAGGAGCGAGAGAGAGAATGGAAGAGGGAAGTGAATGAAGGCAGTGGAAGAAGAGAGGCGAGAACACAGAGGCACGAGTATGATAAGGGAGAGTGGAAAAAGGAGAGCATACAGAAGCAGACAAGAGAAAAGGAGAGGGTAGGGTAACAGGGATTGAGAAGGGATGGGAAAAGATGTCAAAGACGACAGGGTGGAAAAACATCTCAGTAACAGGAAACTGGTCACAAGGAGATGTGTGGATAAGACATTTAATCGGCAGATGTGTGTATATGAAGCAATGTACAAGTGAGGATCGGTGAGTAGGGTCAGACGGTTCCTGGGTTAAGGGCTTAAAAGGTGACATCACCCTGCCAGCCACACCATTTGACCCTTCTGACCAGAGACAGTTCTAACCCCCAGAGCCCCACACCATTCCATTTCAAAAGGGGAGCATTGGCCTCCAGTCCAAAAGGGGGCACCATCTCCAGATTCAAATAAATCACATGGCATTTTACAAGCACAATCTGGATGTTCTGTTTTACTGGACCGGATGACAGCCAGTCAGCATGTCAACATTTTCCCCATAAATAAAGACACTTTTGATCTGTATTTTGTGTTAATTTGTGTTTAGCGGTAGGACATGACAAATAAATACTCGAATCTTGAATGACTGATTTAATAGCAGTAAAATGTCAGCTATTTGTGGATCGGGGGCCCATCCTGAAAGCCAACTGATCACCAGAAATCACTCATCCGTCTCTGGAGAACTGGCACACGTTCTGGGCCAAACACCGATCGGCCATGCAGTTAAAACGGCCACCCCTGGATCTCCTGTGCTCTCCAGTCACCTGGTGCACAAACTGGAAAAGCAACATTTCACAAGGTGGCAACAAGCTGCTTTTTCTCCAAATCCTCACAGCCGCTGCTGCCAGTCAGAGTGCAGTTTACAACCTCCTCTGAACTACCTGGGGGGGAGGGGGGGGGCACACAGTAAAAGGTCATATTCCTATGGGGCACGTCTGTGTGTGGAGGGACATCCCCCACCCCCACCTTGGCTCAAGCATCATCTGTCACAGTGCCGGCTGGTCAACATCTTAGCCAGAACCTTCTACATGCAAAAGTACTAGGGCAGCTGCTTGATATCAGTTTGGAACCAGGACTACCCCCACCCAACCCATATTCAGCTTTAAGAGCGTGTCAACAACCCAGTACATTTTGCTACTTCCGCTTTAAATACTCCTTTCCAACGAAGACTAAGGGAGAGCATGGAAGTCACTGCTGCCAGTGGCAGATGCAAGACAAAAGTTTTAAAAAAATATTAAAATTAAAACACGAAGTGAGGATCTTTCGTTAGAACAAAACGTAGCATATTCCTGCCAACTTTCCCCACACGATCTGACGTGCGGATCATAGACGATTCTATTCCTTACCTGTCACCATGCTGAGATTAATAAACTCCGGGACGATTTTTTTGTGTCTTATAAAGCACTATTTTCGGGGGGAAGAAATGACAGCGCTAAGCGCGCGGTGTTCCAGCAGCCGGATTGTAAAAGCGCTTGGCGCATATGATAAGGACGACAGACCGGGGAAAGGAAAAAATAAAAATCAGGAGCTCCGTGTTCAGATATCGCTTTAGATTGTGGCCATGCAAGACTTTATCCTGACCGATAACTAACGTCAATTTACTTGGCAGGGCAGCATCGGGACAAGGGGTGGGGGCTGTTTCTCGCATTAATCGCCATGCATAAGTAGGTATGCGCCTCGGGAATAGGTGAAACACAAGGTCGGATGGAGCATCAGCGGACGCTTCCATATCTGCTGCGAAACTCCTGAAGAGGAGTCATGCCGGACCTGGGTTATACTTTAAAGGCAAGGACATCGCGTAATCACGGGACTAAAATGAGGAAGGGAGACATAACGGGAATCCCATTACCAGGGAAAAAAAGAAAAACATCGGCACTCCCCTGTCAATGGCAACTGTTTCAACAAGGATTCAGTAGCCTATGTTTCAGCACCATCAAACGACAATGACGGGCACGACAGGTGCCTCAGTGCCCCCTTGGTGCCCCATCCCCTCGCCCAACTCCGGGTCTCCTCCTACACGGCGTTTAAAGATCCTCAGCACAAAGTCTCCGAGGAATTAATTATCTATCATGCATCGCTGGAAACATTTTTAATTTACCCAAATACTGCTGCCGCGGCGTTCAAGGGAATATCAGGACGCCTGAGACAAGGAGACAAGTCTACGCAACACTATATATGGAACATATGACTGCATGATTCCTAATCTAGTAAGATTACATAATACACATTAAACACAGTGCCACGCATCTTAAAACACTCAAGGACTGGGTTAGAGGACATCTTGAAAAAATCTTCAAGGTTAGCGAGCCAACCCCCAAAAAGTCCACCAAGAAACAGATCGGTCAGGTCTCGCAAACCCCCAATCCCCTCCAAACAAGCGAGACAAATCAAGATCAAAATACCGGAAACCTATGTCTTCGCATTCTTTTTTTCGGAGATATAAACTTGTCGTCTGTTACTCTGCCAGACTCTCAAGCGCTCAGATATCAGGGACGGAAGGTAAAATTACAGGGCTTGTCGCTCCCATGCACAGCTGTCACAGGGACCGCCGCAGGACGACTCCCCTCTTCAAGACGCACAAGTAATTGATTCTAATTTAGGCTATCAAAGAGCCATAATTGAAAAGTTATTTTAATGGCCCACATCAGAAACAAAATCAGCCGTTAATGGAACAAGGGAATGCAAAGATAATGAACCGCTAATTAGGCGGCATTAAAGGCGAGAGATTATAAATGAAACTGGCAAATCAAGACTCTGAAAATAAGAGCCATTCTCAAAACTGATGATCACTTATCGCCTCAAACATAAAATTTCAATTAGCTACACAGTTTAATAACTCCTTATCCTCCAGTCATTGTCCAATCAAGTGAACTACTATTCAAACTAGTCTGGTTCTACCTAACGTGGTTCCCCAAAATAACGGAACCGGTTAGTAATCGATGATCTTTCCAACTAACGTTAATTGCTTAATTGGTAACCTTGAACACACGTGACGCACATGACCGGGGTCGGTCGATCTTATAGGTGACATAGCCGGCGCCAACTTCTTAGGACACGCCGACTTGCCAGCCAATTTCCCTATGCCTGGGACGGAGGGTGCCGGCGCTGATGCTCACCTAGGGCGCCTCATCGGCTAGGACCTTTACTGCACATAAACAGCGTGGCGTTTAGCACTGTCCCGGTCCGCCTCCTCAGTCCTTGGGGCTTTTAAAGACCAGTCCGCCGCTGGCACCGCTGAAATGCCAGGCTCCTTCTGTAGTGTCCTCCAGATGCCTTCTGTGTAAAGAAGGTTACCATGGCTGCCGCAGGTCGCCCCACAAGCGGGATGAGATCGTCACACAATTTAAGGCACGTCACGGGCACGAGCCCACTGCGACGTCCGTCAATCACTGCCTAAAGCAACTACTCCAAAATCCGCTTAAAACGCATGATTAAAGTGGTTTTGTTACAACTTTTAATCGCTAGTTCTGAGTTTGCCCAAAACTTTTCACTGCTTTGCATCGGGACATCCCCCCCGGTCGGAGCCTTGAGCTGCGCATCAGACCTCACGCCCCCTGAACACGCAGACATCCCCGACAGCGCCTGCGATAGCGGCGTCTCGCTCACACTGCTCAGCCGATAACTCCCGATTCTCCGCAAGACTGTGGGGACGGCCTACCTGTTAGCATGCAGATGAGGAGAAAAAACGCGAGCTTCAGCGGCAGACTAATCCCGGAGCGACAAAGACACCTTCCCACCGCCATGACTTCCCGGCGCAAACTCACCACCGCACTCTCTCCAAACTCCAGAGCCTCCTCAGCAGCTACTCCATAAGGACCGGAGTGTCTGGGCTGTACCAACATCGGCGCAAGGCGGGGGGGTGGGAGGGAAAGCCTGACTTCAAACTGCTGTCAAAAATTAATAAAGGATTCTCAAAAAGCCACAGGCGAAGTCGCGCGTATGTGCCGCTACGTAACCCATGTCCTAGACCCCGTTAACTGTGGCACATTTATGTCCCCAACGAGGCGCCATTTCGCCCGATCCGCGGAGCCAGCGGTGCAGTTTTTGAAGTTGGTTTGTCTGGAATTCAGAGCGTTGGCGCAGCCGTCTGCCTCTCAGCCCCAGTTGATAGGAAACATGGAGCAGACAGCGTGCCTTTCATTCATTACGAACATTATAAACCAGCCTGGGATACCTTCATGCCTCATCGGCGGTTTCTTTTTTCATCCTGCCTTTCAGAGTAGTGTTGTTCTTGAACAAGAAAGAAAGTCGCGTGGTTGATTTTTAAAATTACATACCAGGGTAATTTTGACGCTCTAATAAACGCGAATGATCAAATAAAGCCACTTTGCGGACGCCTTTCTGGCTTTCCTGGCAGCGTCTACATGTTTTCTTTTGCTTTTGTTGAAATGTTGGGGAGGTGGAATGTTATTTAAATAAATGGGATTTCAAAAAGTACAGAGTAACTGCAGTTGTCTGTGCATTCTGGACTTTGCCATAAGTTTTGAATGCAGGTAAAAGGGCGTCGGCCAGCTAGAAACCAAGTCCGTACGCACTCTTCCGAGGATGCCATTAGTTCGAGATGCAGTATGAATCACTTCTGATGATAACATATTCCGAATATGGAAGCAATTATGATATAATTCCTGGTAGTTCGGTGTAACTGATACCTCATTATAAGGAAGTGGTGATAACCCAATCTGCAAAACAATGGAAGACAAGTATTTTGGGGGTATTAAGAGGTTTCTTTAAACACGTAAAATGCCAAAGGACAAATTTACTCCGCACACATCAAAAAAACAAAGGTTTGCTGCATGTGACTGGAACTGGCTGGGTATACTGACTGCTTAAACTTAAGCAAGGTCTAGTAATAGGCTTGGGGTGCAACATCTAGTTTTTTAGTTTTATATGCCCGGGTGCTGTATTTGAGACTGATCTCAGTTGCATGGTTTTGGTAATCAGGTAGTACCCACACGCACACACTGCATTCCTGCATTTAATGATGATTCTCGTTATTTTGTCATTAGTACATGTACTGATATAGAGGATCTCTTTAGTTTTCACATATCCCACCTTACTGTTGTATGAGGTCATGGGCATAAATTACGTGAGGGGGGGGGTTGTAGCCCCCCCCCCCCCAATAAACTAAAACCAGCTAATACAACCCCTTTTTTCCGGAATCTCTGGAGCAGTTTTTAGAGATTTCGTGCCTCGATCAAGGAACTGATGGTGATCTGATCACACTGCCGGCTACAGAATTTGAACCGATGACCTTCTGATCACGGACACAGAGCCACACGCCATGTGAACCAGCTGAACGGGATGTAACACATAAGTGAAGCCAAGGAGAGGCCATTAGGGTCCAAACCCGGAAGCAGCTAGAGGCCCTAAGACTGTATGGGACCTGTTTGAAATTCTCCATGACCCACAAGAAGCTGCCAGTAGTTCAAGCACCTATGTAATATGATAAATAAAATAAGGCACATTTTATTAGCTAATGCGCTGTGATTGGGTGCAGCATGATTGCATCTGCACGGTCACGGCTTTGCAGACTGCGGTACCTCGACCGCTAAGCTAGCTTTAGTTGACACGGTTTACATTGTCCTTCTGCAAGCCTAAAACACATGAGGTTGTTTGTGAAAATCGCAAGTTCCGGAGCAAATGTAAATATTTATTTACTTTGCCAGCTGCAAGAACAGATAAACCAATATTCTTATTGTGCAACGAATGCATTGCTGTGATAAAAGAACGCAACGTGACGAGGCACTAGGTGTCAGATTATGGCTCATTTTCCTGGGGGGTCTGAGGAGCGTAAAAGTAAAGTACAGGCGTTGCTGTCATCTTTTGCCTGCTTGGTATTATTGTTGATAGTGTTTTGAATAGGTACAGTTATTCTTAGTTGGATGGCTGTGGATGGCTGCCGTATTATTGTGTTAGTATTGATGGATAGGGACCTGTTTTAAAAGTACATTATGCCTGCTTGGAGCTCTTGCTGATGGTTTTATAATTATTGTTAATCTGAATGCTGTTTTACTGTATTCATGTTTCACATTTCTGAATATGGACCAGTTGTAGGCACTTTGCGTTTCTGTGACATTGATGTTGATGGCATATTGAACAGTTAGGCTGACAGATACTGTATTATAATATTAATGGTGTTTTATTTATAGGTATAGCCCTGTAGTATGTCAGGTAGTAATGTTTTTAATGTTATATTGCAATATTACGTTATGCTGCCAGAAAGTCTTTGGTGTGGCTCATGAGTGGTGGCTTTGTGATTCAGCTCAGGCTGTCCCCTTTACCAGCTTTAGGGGAAGCTTCATGGCATCCAGCTGTGATACAGTGTTTTTCCAAAGTAAATATTCCCTGCAGCATACCTGTGGTCCTGTGGTTTTACAGCATTTTCCGGACAATGGGGAGCAGTGGGGTAGGTGACTATACAACATCAGCGGTGCCCCCCTGCAACCAAACCTTATATTGCACACTTGCGTTGCTAAGTTACCGTGCAATTATTCACTCAGGTCATCTGCTTCGCAAGTTAGAGGACTAATGAAATTCAACCACTTATTCCAATTAGATATCTTGTTTTTTAAAAAAGAATTGGGTCTATATATTCTGGGCTTCAACCAAAACCAGAAAACTGCATTTCTCATTCAGTTGTTTTACTAAAATGTAAAAACGTCTATCAGAAATGGCTGATGCTACTCTCCCTTGTCCAGGAGTGTCAGTCGAAAACTGGAACATCAGGATCTTCAAGCCACAGTGGCTCTCAAAAGACTGGTCCAGAAAGGGCAAATCATTTTAACCCCGTCAAAGCCGATTAACAAAGTAGAGATGAACGGATTTCAAGAATGTTTTTGATTCTATGATTTTGAGTGTAAAAGAACATCATGTGTTCGCTGGTACCCAATCTTAAATAAAAGAGAAAAAGGCCCAAGGATCATTTCCTGTCTTTTTGTGACTAAACCTTTTCTGTCCCCAACAGATTGTGACAGGAGCAAAATTGTCAACTGTGGTGTTTTGGTTTGGGTGCGGGGTTCTGAAGGGGTATGTATTTCAGGCCAGTTTCAGTCTAATCCAGCCCCCCCCGGTAATACTACCCTAGACCACTTTACAGAACCCATGTAATCCCCGAAAGCCAATCTGAGAGATGGGTCATTGGTCCTCAACTGCACTGGGAGGGGTGTGCAAATTAACGACAAATCCTAGCACGCTGCTAAAGCGGAGCCCTGGGGGTTAAAACGGCCATGGGCCCAAGCCGCTTTACGTTTAATTAAGGAAGAACTCTGCTGTCCTACATACGCTCTCCAGCACACATGTGCTTTGCTCACATGTCTAGGGAGGCCAACGTAGGACAGAAGGGCAGAAACAGCACTGACTTAGGGAAAGGATATGGATTGATGGATTGGACGGGCCATTCTATCTGACATTTTTAAAGTAACCAAGCCCCCACTAGTAGACTCCCCCAACCTCAAGGACTGCCCCTACCCCCATCAGATGCCTTCCAGTGTACCCACCAGTGATGCTATTTGTTGTCTTTATTTCAATTACATTTCCACATTATTTGGACTGCACTGCACACATGTACAAAATCAAACATGGTTTTGTACACTTTTTATGCGTATTATGTATTGTTTTGTGGGTGTCATATACTTGTTATGATTTATTTATGTGTAGCACCACAGAGGGCCATTGGGAAACGGTATTTCAATGCACTGTGTACTTGTACATAATTGTATTGACAATAAAGAACTCTTGAGTCTTGATTTAGAAACTGACTTAGTGTGGCGATCCTAAGGTATTGAAAGGTATCATATGGGTACCAGCCAACAATTTCCCACGTAACACTATCTGCTATTGGGAATCTATACACGTGTAAAACCAGAGGACATACCGACACAAACCCCCCCACCCCCCCAGAGCGTCACTAGAGATTTAACAGATGAAAATGGGGACAAAGCTTTTACTAGAGGGAGGTCTGATTTTAATAACAATTAATGAAAACACACTATTTAAACTAATAAGTGTACATTTATTTGGGGAGACTAAAGCCCTCCTAAAACAGCCATAATAACACCGCCCCCCAGCTTAAATAAAGGGGGTGCCCATGAAGACTCGACCCTGAGCCATGAATTCCAGTCACATCAGTCACACCCATTGTCTGAAGAAATGCTGGTATGCTAGTTGGGCCGTCTTGTCTTCCTGGTTCCTGCCATCTCCCTGGTCCAAGAAAGGGGGAGGGGGTGTTTTTTCCCAAGAATGAAACAAAAGCAGGCCATAACTTATACTGGAGGTGTCCTTCGTGACTGCCTCCCCCCAGCATGGAGCAGTGGTCACCTGTCAACAGTGTGCTCATATACTGGCCCAGTGACCCAGTGAGCCATTCCACCAGTTAAGGCATGCACTCATTTATTGTGGGTTTAACTATCGCACCCCAACCCCCCCACCATAATCTTTCCTGTCGTCCTTTGTTCTTTTCCCTTAACATTTCCCTGTCCTCATTGTGAATTTAATTAAATTCAGTCTCCCTATTGTCATGACAAATGTAGTGTCTAGGAAAGGAAAAAAAAAACTCAGCTAACAAAATTGACAAGAGCATGGTAAAAAAACAACAAGGCCAAGAAATTCAAACTTATTTCTCTTCCTTTGTGCTCACTGCCCCTTTGTGCGTCTCCGTATCTCTTTCCACACGGCGGTCTCGCCGTTTCCGTCTTGTTTTTCTCACTCAGTTTCATCCATCTGTCCCCGTCTCCTTGTTTCTGTCTGCCTCGCATCCCTATTTTTTATACCTGTCTGTCATCCTCGGCCCCGGAGCCCAACGCCCCCCCCCCCGCCGCCACCCCGTGCCTCATCTGGGCTGCTGCGCTCATATCCGGCAATAGGGCTGCTGGTTTACAGAAGGAAGCGCTGACTGTTTATGTATATGTCATAATGCTAGAGAACAGTTCTGCTGGTCTGCGCAGTGGCTCTGCTCACTGGGGGCTGCAGACGGGGTAGCCTTGGAGGAAGCTGACCGAAGGTTGTTGGTTTATGTACCTGAAGGGTTCCTTCATTGAGTGGTGAGATCCGGCTACTCTGGCTTCCAGGGAAAGTTCAACATATGAATAAGGACAAGGTCCGGATCTGATCATTAATCGAATTGTGTCATTTTACGGACCAGGAACTGTCTGGGCCCCCTTGTGCAGATTGCGGATTAGCTTGCCTGTGCACAGATCCGGCCCTGGTCTTGGGAGGTCTGACCATGACACAAAAGTTGTCGACGACATATGGTTGCTATAAAGTTTTTTCGAGGGGGGGAGTGGCACTATATATTGTCTCTTATATTGGGTTCTTCAGGTCCTACTGAACCTCAGTTTCCCCTCAGTTCAAACTCTGGGTCCAACATGGCCGCTCTTCTCACATGTGTTGGACGTGAGAATGGGAATGCAGCCCCCTTTTTCAGGTAAACCACCAGAGACTCATCGGTATATATTCACCTCCAGCTTGGAGGGGGATTTATGAGCCTTCCCCGATGACATCACCACTGAGCAGAGATGTTGGCCTGTCATCCATGACACACTGACGATGTGGCAAACACCGGATTAATGGGACCCCAATGATTACTCAGCATCTACCGTCATTTATGCCAGTGGTGAATCAGCGAAGTGGTGAAAAACAGTAAAGTATTTGACACTTGTTTTTATTTGAGTTTTTGAAGCATTATTTATAGTTTTTTGTTGACTGTTTGTTTTTTTCCTATTTTATTTCAGTATTTAGTTTTAGTTTTTGTTAATAATAACCTGATCTGACATATGGAGGTACAGCACATAAACATCTATATGTGTACACAAACAGAAGTACATGTATACAAGTGTGCATGTGTGTGTGCTGACACTGTTTCAGTGGCAGTTGGGTGATTGATTGCACACACACACACCCACACACCCACACACACACACACACACCGGCGCTCTCACCAGGAGAATGATGGTGGGTGTGAAATGTCCATCAAACTTTATTTAAGAGCCGTGGTCACATGCATAGGCCAGGTCCCTCTTAAGGCAGCAAAGACTTGTCTTTGTTTTGTGATACAGGATCAGTTAAGCTAATGATGTTTTTTTCATCGTTTTTGTTCTGGTTTTTTTTTTTTTTTTTTTATAAAAATGACTCATAATTTCCGCAGTGGTGAAGTTTTAAAAATGAAATGATGCTTTATTTGACATTTTCACAAGTACATTGGAATGCTTGTTTTTGCACATCCCATCTTTTCTTCTTTGAGGCACAATCACTCACACACACACACACACACACACACACACACACACACACACAAAACACAGAGTTAAGGTTGGGAAATGAGCACAGGGTCAGGCATTTATCTGGCACCCCAGGGGCATTTGGGGGGGGGGGGGGGTTGGGCACCTTGCTCAAGGGCCACATGACTATTCTGCTGATGAGAGGGTAGGATTTGAACTGGCAACCTTCCGATCAGTCACAAAAGCCCAATTATTGTGTAGAAGCTTATTGTGTGTAATCCCTATGGCACAAAGAACACAGTTTGAGATCATGAACGAAAAGACACCCCCCCCCCCCCACACACACACACACACAGAGGCCCTCCTCTACCAGACCAAGACAGAGCCCATAGGCGTGGACAAGGCCTCGTTCCTCTGACAATCTGGTGCAGGATGTGCATAGCTTTATGACCTGTGATGTCAAATGATGGACCCTTTACCTTACTGTCCCAAACACCCCCCCCCCATTTTCATTGACTCTCCCAATTCATTCAAGGACACAACGGGCCATAAAAACAAATTATATTTTAAAACAGGCATGAGAAATGGCTGCTCGTGGAAGTCATGTTTGTGGTGATGCGTCTGTGAATAGGGTGGTCAGTGGCACTGGCATTGTTGGGATTTTATCGCACATGGGAACGTTTCAAGCTGCCATGAGGATCCTCAAGTACTCTTCAAACGTGGGATGGCTTGGGGGGGGGGGGAGCTGAAGAGACTGGTTGTTTGTTCCCAGGAGGGGAGGTAAAGGAGTTGTTTGTGACACACTGCACGGCCAGTGGTGCATGCGAGTGGTTTGTTTTAGGGGGATTTGGGAGGGTGGAGTAGGCGGGGGTGGGGGGTGGAAATTGGAAACATTTTGGAAAACTTCCTCCTCCGACAACACTGACTGCAGTTTTTGAGCTGAGATTATGAGCCGGCCTGACAATGTGACCCCCACCCCCCAGGCGCACTCACCTATATCGTGACAGTGATGTGTTTATTTTGTAATTTTGGCTGCAGGTTCAGGGCCCTTTGTTGTGCCTTAGCTGGCTTGGCTGTGCAGGTATATCACTACCGGGATAGAGGGGATCCAGTCCCTTAAAATATGTCCATACCTGACCCCCACTCTGCTGTGTACTACACACCTCCCTCCCTCCATATCTCTGTTACCCATCCTCTTTTTCTCTCCCTCTCTTCTCGCCGGCTGGCTTAGGTCCAGTTCTTAGCCAGATGACTCCTCTCTTCCATTATGCTCAAGCCCGTAAATGGAATGATACAGCGAGAGGCGCAGAGTGCCTCAGAAACTACACAGTGCCATATCCCCCCCATCGCCAGACAGTCACACCCCACACATCTCCCTCCCTATATTTAACACATCATTCATTTAAAAAAATTTCAGAACTACCTGCATGTTCCTTTAGCTTTTTAATCCTGTTTGAGTCCCTAAATCATACGAATGACAGAGCACAGCATGTCACAGAAGTGCATTAGCACACTGCATGTGAGGACAAGGGAGTCTTTTCAACACACATACACACTCATAATGTTTGTGGTGAGCCTCCATTCATTTCTATGGGGAAAAACCCTAATCCCAGTGACAATACCCTTAACCCCAACCCAGCCCTAACTGTAACCATAAGTAACCAAACGAAATATAAGCCTTGTAGGGGCGGTAAATCAGGCCGTCGTAGCACGCTAACCATCTCTATTGCCTTCATCTTCTCCCTGCATGATGCTAATTGGCCGTTAGGCCAGTCCTGCAGTGAGTGCTTCTCAGAACTAATCACACAATTAATTGGCCAATCAGCAAAGGAGGGGCGGGGGGGGGGGGTGCTCTCTGCTAAAGAAGCCCTTGACCTTGTTCTCATACCCTTTCTGTGCTTCCGTAGACATTTTTTAGTCCACAGCCATAGTAGCCTTTAATGGGTGTGTTGGTGTAACCACACAGACATTAATACACTTCCCCGGTGTTTATATGCCATCAGTGGTGGCTTTTGCCGCGTTTAGCCTCTCCTTTCCTTGTGGCAGATGATGTGCTTTATCTCTGCTGACATCATACATAAGAGATGATGTACGGGTTTGTGAGGATCCACAGGAGGACATGCATTTGTAAATTCGCTTATTCAAATACATCTCTATGCATAGTGTTAACTCTCCAGTAGTCTGCAAACTTAACCTGATTAACTATTAATTTATGGAAATAACCTTGAAAAATCTATTTTTTTTTATCTGGAGGTTGCATGCTGTATCACTTGTGGGGGTGTTTTTTTTGAGGCATCAATTATTTCCCCCATTCCTGAATCCCTTGTCTGGGTGTTTTTTTTTAAATATGGGGTCAATGCGCCATCTACTGGCTGAAGTGATATTTAGCAGTGCATTTTCTACTTGGATAGCTCTATGAAAACTTAATCACAGAACGTTAAGGAAAGGTGAACAGAGAAAAATGAGGCATTTTCTGACCTGAGGTGACTGTCACTCATCAATCTATCCACAATCCAAAACCAGTTCTCAGGTGTCAGGTCAGTTTGTCCAACCTTTCCACATTAACGATCCGTGACTGAGAATGTGCTCTGAACGCATCCATGACACCGTGACCCCCCCCCCTCGCTTCAGGTGAGGTGCCTGTCTGCACCCCATTTGCCTGTCAGTCAGCCTGCTGGTCAGATCACCTCCATTAACTGACTTTTTCAAGGGTCATTTGCCGAGGTGGAAAATCCAGACCAAGATTTTGTTTCAACCAACTACTTAAGTACTTTGTGACTGTGACTCTTTAACTGGCTGGTTGAAACAAAACCATGGTCTGGATTTGTACTTTCTGAATTTGAAATTTCCACCTCTGATATTTTGCAATTCCACTCATAGATTCATGGATGTAAAACTGCAGTCCTGGGGGGCCGGAGCCCTGCACATTTTTGGGTTTCCCCTCATTTAACACACCTGACTCAACTCCTTGTGCTAATTACCACACAGCTCTTGAGCTGAATCATTTGTGGTGGAACAGGGAAAGAATTAAGCTACACAGGGCTGTGGCCCCCCAGGACTGCAGTTTGACACCCCTGGTATAGATGAATTTAAAATCCATTTTGAAATAGGTGACTACCAAAGATAGAAATGTAGTTCACACATTTGCCCGAGGCAAGTAATTTCACTGAGAACAAAAAACTGACCACCAGCCTACTGGCTAGTTAAAAATGACACACTGGACTACGTTTTATACTGAACTATCCAGCTGAATATAGTGGCAAAAGTTAATCACCACCCCTGAAAACTCCACTTGTCACTGTGAGCATTAAATTACAAACTGCATCACAGTTAAATGACTGAATGAAACGGAATAAAATCTGCTTCATCAAAGAAGTAAACGTAACGATAAACATCAAAAAAGCAAAAGGGTAATAAACCTTGAACGTGTACAGCTATAAAATACAGTTGGCTCGATAAAACATTTAATCTTTTCTCCAAAACAGATGGAAAAAAAATCATTAAAAATAAACCTTTCCAATTTCTTGCATAGGAGACTAAATTTAAGAGTCCTAAGAGACAGCTTATTCACGGCACAGTGAGAGTGGGGGGGGTGGGGGATGAACGTGATGAGGAACTTGCAGAAAAAAAAAAATGGTGAGAAATAGAGGGAGGGGTAGTATGGTTGAAAGGAAAGCACTGGAGGGTGGTGTCGTGAGAACAGAGACAACTACCAAGGGGTTTGTGGGAAAACTACTACTACTACTACTACTAATAATAATAATAATATAAAATGAAAGTATATGAGATCTCCAGGGCCCAGAGGCTAGACACTGTGGTGAGGGCTGACAGCAGCAGCCCAGTCGAGATGGAAACACAGGCATGACATCCTCCCACATGTACCTTCATGTGTAAAACTTTATTCCTTGTTTACTCTTTACATTGCACTGTTTTCCTGCACTCACTTGTCTGTCCCCCGTACCCTAACCCTGCAACTGTACCATGAGAATTTCACCATTTCGGAAAATAGGACAAAAAAATTTGAAACTTGAAAACTGCACCCACAACCAAGGACAGTGGAATGAATTTATATTCATCCAACAAGCAGGAAAAATCTTAATGTCCCATTAAATTAGACAGAAGAATTTCTCATAAATCCCTTGATTCCACCCTTTAAGGCCTTTGCATGACGTGCCTTGTTATCCACTATTTCATGTTTAAATACTTTATACATGAGTATTATGGAAAAAATACAATTCAGAAATCACACCAGAACATATTGGGCTTTAAGCAACAGAAAACCCAACATTTTGACATAAAAAAGTTAATACACTGAATTAACGACGATAACATTGCACTTACATTTCTTCCCTGTGGTCAGAAAGACCAAAAATCACCTAAATTACAGCAAAAAAAGCACATAAATATGGGTAAGCTAAGTGCTAAAACTCCAGCTTACATTTTGTATAGGGCTGTAAAACGAGGCTGTCATTGCATAGTATCCATAATAACCAACCTGCTCCCATAATGCCTCACAACTCCATTATGAAAAATGGCTCCTCCTCCTGTTACACAAGCTAATCTGCACGTTATTCTGGGTCTGGAGAGTGGTGGTGGGGGAGGTGCAGCTTCTGGATTGCACAGTGAAGTTGGAGCTTAAAATCACACACACACACACACACACACACACACACACACACACACACACACACACACACACACACACACACACACACACACAAACATTATATATATCAAATGTGCAACCAATACATGGAAGAGCACTAGTGATAAAAGCAGGACCGGTGACATCCTCCATTTCCCCCTGGCCTTCACATTTCAAGGACCTTCGTATTTTTACAGGCAACTTGGAGGACACCTATAGGTCAAAGGTCAATTGAGGACCTCAGCCCCTGGATAAGATTGCTTGGTTGCATAGGGAGTCTATTATTGCTCTTTGAGGTGTTGTGGTGCGTTTGACTGCAAGTGCATGCACCTAGTCTTCCCGGAGGTATGCATCAGGGGTATCCTCTTCTTCCTCATTCCTGTCAGCAGACATCCTCTCCATGTTCTCTGCCTTGGTGTCCACCAGCTTCTGCTCAGCCTCCAGTGACAGCTGCCGCACCTGCTCCACGTGCTCCTGCGCCACCTGCAGGTTCGTCCGCGCCGTGACCGACGCCTGGTCTGCCCCTGGATGGACATACCCACAGACTGTTGAACAGCACAGATCCCAGAAAAGCTTTTCAGACTTACACAAGAAAGAGAGCCAGATACTACTACACAGGCTCTGTGTCCAGCTCCCCATTTTGGGGGCTATGAGTGGCTCAATAGGATAATGGTGCGTTCCATTTGCCCTTGGAACTCGGATTCCAAGTCGGATTCCGAGTTTTGAAGCCAGAAGTGACGACATGCTCGCTCTAGTTTCTCAGCGATCCGAGAAATATCTCGGAGCAGCACAGAGGATCCCGAGTTCAGAATCCAAGATGGCTGCGCCCTTTATCAACAGA
>JAODJW010000013.1:441531-458346 GCA_026777045.1 Hyperopisus bebe | reverse complement strand
GGGGTCCTCTGAGGTAAAATTTGCAGAGTGGGGGGGGGGGGTACAGTAAAATTTGCCAGAAGGGGTGTGTGTATGAAAATAAAGGTCAAGGCATTTTACTTTGCAAGACACTCCAGTAATATATGGGATTGGTGGCAATCAGTGCTTGAAATTGGCCAAAGGAGGTGGCAGTACTCACCTTGTTATTTAGGTCTATGTGCCGGTACTCTGCTTGTTATTCAGGTCTATGTGCCGGTACTCCGCTTGTTATTCAGGTCCATGTGCTGGTATTCCCCTTGAAATTCAGTACTAGGTGCTGGTACTCCCCTTGATATTCAGTACTAGGTGCCGGTACTCCCCTTGATATTCAATACCAGGTGCTGGTACTTATTCAGTAGCAGCAGATATTGAGAGGTGTCAGTACTCTGAAGAGAAAAAAAAAGAGGTCCTGCTATAGCATAGCTGTGAGTCCCAGCCCATTTCAGGCACTGGTGGCAGCTCGGCCCCCCTAAACCAGCCAGGGTATCCGGGCCTACTGCGCCCCGGGCGAGGAGCCTGAAACGGCAGCCCAGCCGCGGCCTGCTTGCTATGCGGCTGGGCCATACCGTTTAAGTGTTAATTCCCTGCCATTAGCATTTCCTGCAAACACAGAAGAGTGGCCACATTGCCTCTGTGTAGGGGCCACCCCGTCACAATAAAGGCCATTGCTTCCAAATGTAAACCAGACAGCTTATCGTCTTACAATAAGAGCCATTTGCTGAGCCAGTACTTAAAGATGTAACCTGATATCTCTGCACATTAATTATGGTCCAGGAGTCCCCAAGACATCTGGTGCCATTTAACTCAAGTCTCAAAACAAAAGGGACAGATTTTAATTTTCCTTTGAGACGGGGCTTGATAGAAATAGCCTGTTTAGGTAAAGGGTTGCATGTGATGCTCTGATTAGATTATTGCTATAAGTTTTGTGAGAAGAAAAGAGTTCGGGGTGGGGGCAGAAATAGGATTTACGTCAGGAGGGGTAACAGTTACTGTACCGCTTTGCTTTGAAATGTGCTGTAATTACTGATGTTTATTCTGTGAGTCATTGATAATTCTGGGAGCAGCCTTCCGGAGAATTCTCCTGGTTCCTTGGTTGCTTGTTAGGGCGATGGCGTTCCATGGCTCCCAGTGCGGCTCAGCAACCTGGCACTCTGTGCCCCTGATCTGAAGGTTGCCAGTTTGAATCCCAGACTTGGGAGACTGATACCATCGTTGGGCCCTTGAGAAAGGACCCGAATCCACCACGGCTGCTAGAAAAATGGCCTGGACCTCAAGCCTCACCCTCACTTGTATGAATCTCTCAAAAGAGAGCATGATGGGATTTGTGAAAAGAGACATTCCAGTGTCGCTGTACTCATCCTTCTGCAAATACCTAATAAAACGCCCCTTCGTTTGTTTTCATACTTGCCCTTTGTATCAGTGAAATGTTCGGCGGCCACTCTTTTGAAGTGTGTTTGTTTTTTGGGGGGGTTTCTGCAGCTGGCTCTCCACTGCACCCCTGTTCAGGGCACCGCCACCCAGCGGGCTGGTAAGCTCTGCTGCTGCAGTGTGCACTGTTTAGCATTCTCTTCGCATCCCCTTCCTGCTCTCCTCAGATTCGCCTTGGTGACCTGAAACATTTTCAAGTCTCCTCTTCTAGCTATAATACAGCTTATAATGATCTTTGAAGATGCTAAGACTATACTTTAAGTACCTGAAGTATGTCATAGACCCTCCATGGATCAAAGGTGGTTTTACCCGTCGGGGAAGTTATGTGCTTAACAAGGCAGCGATACCTCTTCCTAAATTAACTTTTTAAGTATGACATTGATCCCTTGGGTTTTGAGTAGAGTATTCTTGGCCGTTACGCTTAAGGGACAGATTTTCCAGCTTCATAAAAGTAAGGTTTTTATTTTCAAGATGGACACTAGGGGGCGCCGTATTGCGTATGCTATGTATATGCATCACTGCGTAGCACTTCTGCCCGGGAATAAATTGCTCAGCTTTGGCGGTGGCCCACTGGCCCCAGGCAACTTTGTGCTATGAAAACCAGTGAGAAGTGGGGGGGGGGGGGGTGTCTAATTAGGCTCATATAGATACCTTTAGCAGATGAAATGCCTGTCAATGTGTCAGTGTCACAGCGAGGGGTTCCTGACCAGTCATTCTGCTAGGAGACAGGCATCCATCCCAGACAGTGCTGGAAATGCCCCTCAGCGAGTGCCATCCCCTAATTGGCCGTCTCTCAAGCTGACAGATCAGCCCCCCAGTGACCGGAAGCTCCCTCGTTTGGGGGAGGGTGTCTCAGCTGGTTAGGACTCTGTGTCCGTGATCGGAATGTCGCCTGTTCGAATCCTGGGTCCGGCACTGATGCTGCCGTTGGGCTCCTGAGCAAAGCCCTTAAGCTGCATCACACTGACTGACCCCCAAACTTGCTCTCACGCGTATATATGTCTGCGAATTTCCCCACGTGGTTTAATAAACTATTCTCGTTCTTTTTCCTTTCTGTAATTCTCTCTTTTTTCTGCCTGCTTCCGATTTGTGCTAATCTGTGTACTTATTAACTGAGGGGTAACAGTGAAGCCTACAGCATACAGAACCAGTGGCAGTGATGGGGGGGGGGGGGGTGGAAGGGCCCAAAGCTTGGGTTCTGTCACTCTGTTTCCATTTATCTGCCTTGGTAATTGCTAGCATTTTGGTTGCGCTACTCCAGAGAGTCACACGGTTCAGCTGCCGTGGGCCAGTACTGCCTCGGCAAACCGTGACCCTGCCAATCTCTTCCGGAAACCCCTTATTTCCATCACCATCACTCGTTTTGTGCACTTCCAGCACTTCCAGGTCAGGCGGACACAAGCTTCTTTTTATTTTTTTATTGTTTTGGGTCTTGACAAAGACCATCATCAGCCTCAAACGTCCACCATCTGCTATCAGGCTGCCATTCTCACCAAAACTTGCTTAACTGCTCCGGGATCCAACGGAAAGCACAGATGATCAAATAAAGTCACCTCCTGCTTTAAAATGGCAGATTAAGCCCTGTCAGGAGTAACACCCCATGTTAAAGGAAATCTGTTTTGACACACAGATGGGTATTGATTTGATAAATTCCTGGTTGCAGACTGCTGGTAGGAATGGATGAAGGCTGATGGCTGAAAAAAATGCAGTTATCTCAGCATAGTTTTTTTTTAAACATAGTTAAATAAAGCTAATTTAGCTAGCCACAAACAGTATAGCAACCCTAACGGCAACCTTAACCCCAACAAGGGCAAAAGGACCTGTGCTGGTGTAAGCAGGGAGGGTTGCTCATGCATCTTGGAAAACTGTAGAAAACAGTTTCTCTCAAACCTAATCTTAGACCTAACCCTAACCCTAAACCTAACCAAAATGCCAAACCTAACCCTAACTAGCTCTACCCTAATAGAGACTTGAAACTTAAGCCTCTACTGATTTGTGCATTCTTACAGTGATGTTTTTAAACTCTTTTTTTTCCCGCTTGTAATTACATTTGTGTAGGATGAGTGTAATGGACATGAACTGTTTGTCAGACACTGGCCCTGAAGTTTTCAGCCTTCAGTATTTTAGGGTGTTTTTCTCGCACTTAAATTCTTTCCCTTTCTTCTTCACCAGCCAGCATAAAGTGAAAATATGAATGGAAATTAAGTGAACAAATAATGAAAAAAAAAAACAAAACACAAAAAAAAGACTGCTCAATTTGCAGTCCGGGATCTGCACAAAGACGGGGTGCGAGAGGTCGCGTGAAAGCACGACTGTGGCAAACACAGACGTTGACAAATGCTTTTTTACTTTGTTGACTGCTTCAAAGTGTATCAGGGATTGTTAATTACATTTAAATGGGATTTTTATACAGAAGTTCTGGCAGTGGTACATGTGCCGGGTGTGTGTTTAAACTGTGAGATCGAATTCTCTTACTGAGGTGAGGGTTAGATGTGACTGGGTTTCTGACGGATTTTTGTATACATTTCTCTCCCCTCCAGAATGGAGAAGCATCCCTCTTCGAGGTGAACATCCGCTATGTTGGCGGTCTGCTCTCGGCGTACTACCTGACAGGCGAGGAGGTAAGATTTATCAGCTCCCATTACCCCCAAATAATGCCGTTGGAATATGCGCCTTTTGGTCCATTTTGAAGGGGCAAGCCTGGCATCTTGGCCAGTGATGAATAGGGGGTGCGGGGGAAAGGCCCTCCCCCTCTTTGTCTTGCTTTGTGTCTCACACACACACACACACACACACACACACACACATATATACACAAGTTGGTCTTCCTATCTAAATGGGGACCGTCCGTTCATTTCTATGGGAAAACCCCTAATCCCAATCACGGCACCCTTAACCCCTACCCATCCCTATCCTTAACCATAAGTAACCAACCTAAATGCAAGACTTTTGGCATTTTTACTTTTTTGATTGCATTCACAGATTTTTATAAAACTGAGGTTATCCAAATGGGGACAATTTGGATACACTTTGGGGACAATTCGGTCCTCAAATGTGATCTATGCAAACCCACGCGCGCGCACGCACACACACACACACACACACGCGCCCGCGTGCACACACATGCACTAACACACCAAATTGTGGATATTTTAATACATAAGATGAGCCGTCATATATAAATATTTAGCTGGGTATCTGCATCACTGATGGGGGATCTGCTAATTTCCTCAACACGCAAGCAGTGTCTTTTCAGTCGTGCCACCTTTGCGAGGCTGTGCTGATCGCATTACTCTCTGAGCGTGAAATGTCACAGCGGCACCTGCCCTGCATGGGGCTCATCTGAATGCAGCAGAGGCCGTCGTTATTCTAAAGTTTGTATACATAGGAAAGATTTCATAAATCACAGCAGGTATTCTTTTCCGGGTCTGCTTAGGGAAATTAAGGCGAATTTGCTGAGTTTTGGGCGTAATAGACTGTAAAACTGTAACGCAGCAGGTGAATGTATTTCGATGTCTGGATCGTATATTTATTGGGCTTTAAGTTTTGCCTGCAGGAAAGCGAGGCAGTAACGATACAGACTTGTACTCTTTGGAAATTCCTCTGAATCACTCGTATCTGCGTGTGGCGTTATCAGAGGTCATGCTCACACCAGAAAACGGCAAAATTACCTATGAGGGAGCAGGCTACATTCATTCTCAGTGAAGTGGTTTTCTGCAGCAGCATGGCATTGCCCCCCCCCATCACGGTAAGCCTGACTGGGGAGCCTCTCCTGCCATGATGGCCTTAACTTCGCTGTCCCCCCCGTATTCCGATCCCCTCAGGGGTCCCTGAAAGGTCAAATTCCAGCTTCCTCACATGCTACTTGGAATCAAAAGAAAATTGGTTACAGACCCTCCGACAGCAGACCCACAGAGGCCGGCATGGGGGGCTGCAGGGGTCCGCAGGGGGGTGCAGGTGCCCTGTATGCGTGGAGCAGAGCGATGGCTCCTACCTTTGCCTGACATCCGGGCCTCGCGCTCATCGTCTGGGCTGGGGAACGCTCTGTCCCTCAGAGCGGATCCAGACCCGCTCTTTATCTGCCTGTGTTACGTTTCTCTCACTTCCTCACATGGGAAAGCATCCATCAGTCCTCATCTCGACTTTGCTGCTTCGGGAAGTGGAGGGCAATTAGATTAATCGCGACTGTGTGGCGCCAGCTGTATTGAGTTTGCCGAAATGGCGGCGTGGGGTGGGGGGGGGGGGTGGCTAAAAGGGAGCCCTTTTTGAGAGGTTGAAATGAATTATTATGGAATGAAAACTTGCCATCCGACGTCACCCCCGAACAGCGTGGCTGCTCAGAACATCTGCTCATTTTCAGCAGAGCATTCTGGGAAGGCGGCACCAGCGTTAGTCCCATGTCTGGCGTGATCTTTATTCATCGCTCCCTGTGAGGGCCCTAACTCCCCCCAGCAGGTGTGCAGTGAGCGTGCACCACTTCATCCCACACTGGAAGTTCATCCGAAGGGTCTCTCCGACAGGGTACGGTCTCCACCATGTTCTGAAGGTTTCTTCTTGTTTGGCACTGTTGCATTATGGTCCTTAAGATGATCGAAGAACAAAGCTAATGCAGATCAGGGAATGAAACCACACACGAGCTCCCTAATCAGACTCGCCGGAGATCTACACTGAGACATCTCGCTCCACATATCTTTATTCCGTGGTGCCTTTTTCCCAGCCTTATCACACAGGCAAATGTTCAGATCATTCTACTTCTAACGTCCATGAGGTTATCGTTGAGCACTACACCGTCGAGAAGTGGCTGAGCTGCTAGGGGGGGCAGACCCCCATTTTGATGAGATCCACATGTGAGTGCATTGGAGATCTTTAATCATTACCTTGTCCATGATGGGGGGGGGGTGATCGTGAGGATCTGGGGCAGGGTTTGACATCATTCATCATGGTGATCGATGCACTGGGGTTAACTGGAATGGTCTGGGAGGCAGCCGGTGCGAAACCACATCACTAAGGGTTTGGGGTCCGTCATAAATGACAGATACCCCCCAAGGATGCTGCTTCTCTTGTTTTGGGCACCAGCATGATGGATCATGGAGAATATGAGCTTGTCGAATCAGCATGTGTTTGTCGTTTGCCTTGTTATGGGTCCATGAACATCAGTTGGTAGACGAAGCTCACGTTCTGTGCACGTCTGAGTCGTCGTTCTCACCCTCAGGGGCACCCCGCTCTAAACAAAGCTTTCCTCGCCATCACAGTGACCCGTTTGTCACTGGCTAGCGTTGTCGGGGAATTCTGCCATTCGCAATTTAAGAATTAGGCTTGATTTAGCCGGGGTTTGTGGTTCACAGTTCAGGGATTAGTAAGGGTTTAGCCAGCCCAAGAAGAGTATTTTCGGAGGTTCCTTTTCCGGAGAGGTTAAGCGCTTGTGAAACTGAATTTTGTGATGGTAAAGTGGATTGCTGCGATCGCACAATATCCTGCTGCGCTGTTCCGCTGGGCTTGTGGGTCGAGCCCAAGCCGTGATGAAAGGGACACTGAGTCGTAGCGTTTAGCTCATTTAATAAACAGCTCCTGCAATTCCAGACGGCGCCACTGGAACCTTTGGATAACGGTTAATGTGATTTTCTTGTCGTAATGTGCTACGATACCCTAAGAATACTTGTGTAATGTCCTCTTAATGAATATTTTAACATCCCCAAGAGCCAAGACCTCGTAGCTCAGTGGGAGATGCCCAGGGCAGCTTGTCACGATCCGGAGATTTCTGCAGATCTCACAATTTTTGTCCCAGAGTGAAGCGTCCCCTCCACACTTCCTCCCCAAGTGAACCTCCCATGGGTAATGAAGCAGCCAGACTCGGGCTGGAAGAGGAAAGTAAATCGATATTCCCCTCATAAGTGTTTAGGAATTATGATGGTGTCATTTTCATCATTCACATTGTCTGGTAGACGATGTTCCTGACAAACCAGCATCTTTCTGGGCTTCTGTAAACCCTGCGTTGATGTTCGGAGGTGTTCGTGTGGTATTGCGGGGGCCGTGTAACACCTCATGTGGTCCCGAACGCCCCTGGAAGGTGATGAACCTCCCCCCTCCTTCCCGTTCTGAGAGCGTCCTGCTCAGATGAGTGTACCTTGCCACTCCTGATGTTGGGTCTCGTGTAGGCAGGATCTCGCCTACATCCCTGCGTGGAATGCCTGGAGGTCAGTCAGCCGCATCAGAGGGAGACTCTCTAGCTTTGATTTCCAAAGGCACGGGCTTTTTGTCTTTACTCACAGATCAATATTTAATTGAACCCTACCACCATATGGGCTTCTTGTTGATTTTCCATTAGTCTTCCTGCTGTTTAAACAGAAACACTTCTTCTAATCTCCCAAAGGTTCATTCTGAAGGTCTTGGTAGCACGTGCTAATGAGCTAGCCTCCGTTATCCCGCCGTTTGGAATCCTCGCTCCCGGTTCTGGGCCTCACTGCACCGTCGCTCTCGTCGCCCGGTTCTGACAGTTGTTCTGTCCTGGCTGCCTCCGCTACCATTCTCACGGGTCGCACCTGACAGCTCATTATGTCGAGTGTAATGAAGATAGCTCGCTGAAATTAGGGTCTTGTCTTCATTGTCTCTACTCCCTGTGAAGTTTACTGCCGCCATTCGTTCGGCGGTTCATTAACCATGTTCCCTGCCACGTCTTTGCGTTGGCGACAGTTCAATCGCCCTCTAGAGGCCGGATGGAGAAAACGCTCATCTGTGCCAGGAGTGCTAATTGGACCGTTGTGCGCCGGCCTGATTCACACGACCTCGCCTCCTCTGCTTGTTAACAGGAGTGACAGTGCCAGTGGTGTGGAGTTCCCACTTTCCGCAGAAACTCTGTAAATGCATTTTAATCAGGCCAGCCTAGACAGCATTTGCGTCCTCAACATACATACAGTAATCAGACTTGTGGTATTTACAGATCCTTTTTACTTTGTACTCCATTGAACAAAACTGCAAATAAAATGCCATTAAACTGGCATAAAACTGTATCCTTCTCTACTACTGATTGCTGATGTTAAACTCCTTAAATAAGTTCCTCCAGTAGTATACAGCAGGTCCTCGAGTCCTGTAAAATCCTGTGCTCATCCCACACGTTTTGTATCCTTTTACCTGAAACCCTCATGCCCTGTAGTTTTCAGTATACGTGCAAAGAATTTATATGGAGGAAGTGATGTCGAAGGCCATGTGCAGTCACGGTATGGATGGAGTATTTATTGCGCAACAAACTAGGTGGTTACAGTTTATGGTCGCAGTAAACCCACAGAAAGCGCAGGTCTGCAATGCTGCTTGCAAACGTAGACTTGCAGAAGGTGGGTGTTTGTGGCGAAAAGGGTCCTCTTTACGTGACAGTGAGTGGTATCGATCCCAGAGTGCTATTTACTCGTGATCGATACGTTCTGGGAATGGGGGGAAGGGGAGGCGGAGCCGGCAGGGCCGAATCTGACTGGCTGCTGGATAGAGTGACGGGATGCCGGCCACATGACAGGATGGCCGGGGGTTCGATCGCGAATAAGGATGTCAGGAGAATGGCATGGATCTCTTTCCTAATACTAGATTGTGTGACTATTGTGTGAGGAACGCAGTAAAATGAAACAAAAAAACAACAGCCCCATGGTATCTGCCCTCTTCTGCTTGGTATCAGCAGGGGATTCACTTAACTAATTATGTTTTCTGCACTTAGTTCATCTGAAGTGCTCTTTCCAATCACCAGAGCTTACGAGTGTTATTTTGCCGTTCGGAAATTAAAAACTACAAGCGAATGCAAATGAAGTCCACAAGTGGCCATCAGCCGGATACAGCCGTGATTCTGCTCTGATCGCTAATTGTAGTGTCTCGTTTTTTTTGTCACCTCGTAAAAGCGCAAACGGGTGTTTTCACGCCTGACTTTCTCTAAGATGGCGTTACCAAAGATTTCTGTGGGTTCTGACCAGCTTCTTGAGTAAAATGTTTTATTACAACCTTATTTGTCTACTTCTTGTGTTTACGTGCTGGGCAGACACTGGGTCTGTCTGTTCTGTTTACCTGTTTTTAAATGGGTTTCAAATATCCTACCATCACATGCCGTGTGTGAATAAACAGAATTATTATCAAATAGCAGAAAAAGCTCCCCCAGAGGGCTGTTCCACGAAACTGGATTTCTTGCTTAGCTGGATAACTTGTCGGATTTAAGGTAGTCTGGGCTAAATGTAAGGGAACGAAAATAAAGTCCATTTAGCCCAGACTACCTTAAATCCAATAAGTTATCTGGCTAAGCAAGAAATCCTCCTTCATGGAATACCCCCCAGATCTAGTCTGTTAAACTTTGCTCCACAGGCACAAAGGGATTCATTCCTGCATCATTCTTAAGTTGAATTGTAGCTTCTGGTGTGGAGAAGGAGAGGAAACATTCTCACTGTTCCTACTTTTATTCACAACCCCACAGACCTCAAACTGTCCCAGTGGCTTTAAGGAACTGGTCAGGGTTCCTTCTCCCTGAGTCGCCATCTTCTCCATGTACCGTACTTCTACAGGGAGAACCACAGCCGCTCCATAAGCGGGAACCATTGTCGGTCTGTGAACGAGGCTCTCTGTGGAAGACCACTGCAGTTCTGTGGACACATCCAGACTCACACATATCATAGAGAAATGCCCCGTTCTTTCAGGAGCGGAAAAACGAACATAGTTGTTCTAATGCACCGAGGTGGGACAGTGGCTGAAGCGCTCAACCCGCGATGAACTTTATGCTCTTTTAAGGCTCCCAGAATGCACTGTGGGTACACCGCTTCTCACATCCAACTAGGCTATAATTAAGCACTTATTTTCCCTGAACGGAAGTGACTGTCAATTAGGACCAAAAAGCAACACACTTGTGAAACAGGCTAGAGAGCAGTGATGCGTTATTACTGTAAACGAGTAACGGGCAATACAGCTACTTACTTTGAGAGCAGCAATTAGAGCTCTTTCTGGAGAGCTCGTGTCTCTCTGATTTTTCAGGGAATTGAATGGGTTAGCAGCTCCTGCCTCCCCAGCCCACGAAAACACCACACAAACGCATAGACTGAGATCAATCAGTCTCTCTATTCTTTCTCAATGAGGCACAGTTAACTAATGGCTTGGCTCTTTAAGTATGGGAGTGGCTAAGGCGTGACCCTTTAATAGTGGGCGTGGTTAAAGGGGGGCTCGGCTGATTGGTCGATTGAAATGACAGAAGTGTCACAGCTGCACTCAGGTGCTGCTTTGCTTTCCAGCACATGCAAGGCTTTTAAGCCCAGACTTCAATACAGGAACCTCTTCCACTTGTTTACCTGCCCCCTCCCCCCTTATCTGCCCTTTGCAGTCTTCCCTTGCCCCCCTCCTCTCGTACATGCACATGGACACCTGTCTTTTGATGTTCTGTATTAAGCAATGGAGGGGGGGGATTTACTGTATAACATGAAGCAATAAACTGAGCTAATTTGGAGTCTTAAGGTGACAGGGTCTGGAAACCCTGTCCTGGTGGATGTCCTTTTATTTCCCACCCCCTTTAATGGTTGTCAGGCATTACATGTATATCAGAACCTTCTGGCATGGGGGGCCTGCTTGCACCGTGTCTGGGCAAGGAGGAACATCTAAGAAGGGTTGTTGGAGGCTGGTTCCATGGCCCTTTGTGTGTGTCCTTAAAAGAGGGGAAGCTCACTTAGGCGGTGGCTTCTGGGTAATTTCTCAATCCTTAGCGCTGTGCCCCAGTCTCTCCTGTACCTGCCTGGGTGGGGCAGCTTCCTGGTCTCCTGCGGCTTTGGCCCCCTGATGGATGTTGCTGCTGTTGTCCATGGTGGGGGCCGCACATCACTCTATCATGCCCCGCCCCAAATGCTGCTCAGTGTCATGGATGGACCTGGAGAGCAAGATGGCTCCTCCCTCAAGCCCTCTGTGGGTCAGAAGGTCCCAGAAGGTCAGGTTTGAGTTCTAGACAACATTGTCCAATGAGACGTAACAGAAACTCTCTGCGTTCCACATCTAGGAAGGACACAAAGAAACAAACATTGAACTATAATAATATGTTTCAGATACAGAGTGATTTCTTCTGAGTTTGGAACATGCAGACTTTTCTCATGTTCTCTGTTCATTTTGATGCTATACGTGAAACGTTTACCAGAAAGACCACAATCTGGCTAAACCCTCTGATCCACACGTTGCCCTCCAAAACGTTTGGACCCTGACCTGCATGCTGTGCTATCTGGCCAAGCTGAATGCAGGCTGGTGCCGTTAGCTGTATGCATGAAAGCTGTGATGGGATTCAAACCCACACCCCTGAGGAGACTAAAGCCTTAATCCAGCACCTTAGACAGCTCAGCCACACTCATCCTTTTTTATGAGAGCTGCTATTTTTTTGTTGCTGTTGTTTGTTGTCGTCGTCGTCGTCGTCATCGTCGTAAACTCAATAGCTACAGAGAGGTGTCCATCCTCCTCTTTGGAGATGTTTCTGTCCTTCTGGAGAGGATCATCCACAGTCAAACCACCAGCCCATGCACTCTGAAAATTTTGAGTGGTACAGTTAGTTTGGAGAATGCCCAGGTGCCAGTAAGCATGGAGCGATGGCGGTCGGGTCAGATTCGTGACACAGCCGCATGCAAGGGGTCGCCATCGTCACGAAAACAGAATGTTTTGGTTTATCAAAAAAAAAAAAAAATAATAATAATCAGTAGGAGCAGCACCTTGGTCCATTGCTGGACCACGAGGTCCCAGGGGGCTACCCATGATCCTCTTTCCACTCTGGATGACTGTGGTCCCCAGGTAACCATGACAACTTGGCAGGCTTAGGAATTGAGGGGGGAGGGATGGAATGAAAAAAAAAGGAAAAATATGGTGTGTTTGTTTTGATATTTCATGCTGCTCGCATTTGCACCAGTCTTCCAGTTGCAGTGCTACGCCATGGCCTGTAGGTGGTGCTATGCACAGAGAAGGCAGGGATGGGTGTGGTGATAATCTCCCCCTGTCACCATTGTTTTCGGGAAGGGGACTGATCATCTGTCGGCTTCGTGTCGGGGCTGGTGGGTGGCGTGCCCTGGGTGGTGCTACAACTCAGCACATTGTTATTGCCTCTCCAGCCTTTGAGTTGAGTTTGCATGTTTTCCTGCGAGTTTCCTCCACCTGCCGTTCAGCTCCAGCTCACTAAACAGGCTGAAAGCTGTTTTGCTGAAGTATGGAGCTCATAGCTGAGCTGTACTCGCGTGGCGCTATCAGCTGATCTGGTGAAGGCAGAGTCTTTAGCAGCCTGCAATGGGGACTGTGAGCCCTTGTTATGATTTTGACTGCATCCTTCAACTCGCATACAAACAGCATTTAAATTAAAGTCCCCCCAGTCTAGCTGCAGGGCGACTCAGGCTGGGTGATTGTGCTGCCATCAGCGTGTTTTCTGTAATCGGATCGGGCAGGTCAGTGTTTGTGGCCCCCTCCAGACTGTTTGTGTCTCTGAGTTACCGAGGATCTTCCCCGGAGGAATCAAACCGACTCGCTCCGACTCGCTCCCCCAGGCCGCTCAGGGGAGTCGGTCCGGCTGGACGGCGCTGGCCGCGCTTCTGTCGGGTGCCAGTTGTGTAGGCGGGCATAGGATGGCACTCTGGGCACCGCGGAGAGTCAGATGGGGGGGTGTCGGGGGTATGGGGTGCTTTCAAGTCCATCCAAGCCCTTTCTCCATCTTCCCTGCTGCGCTGCGAGAGCCCAGCAGCCCCCGCCGAGCACATCTCCGTGGAAACGCGCCAGAATGTCAGACCGATCCCAAGAGGCAGGGAGCGCTCCGACAGGCGGCGCGACGGCGAATCAGCCGGCGCCCATGGGAGCAGAGCGAGGCTCTGAGAAGCTCACTGGTGCCAGGGCTTGTAGAAATGCCATCTCTCTGATGACGGGCTAGATTTGGAGGGCATGACGGGGGGGGGGGGGGCAGCAAGAAGCTGTTGTGTTATGCTTGGATTTTCTCATTTTTTTCCATAACATGTGGGTCACAGCTTTCCTGGCTGGGGGCAACGGATTTATTTGGCATTTAATTGGAGTGTTGGGATCATCGGCGGGATGGGGGGTGAAGATAGGGGCTATGAAGCAGACATGAGAGCGAAGGAGGGATAGATTGATCCTCTGGATGAATTACCAGAATCACGGCCGAGTGCCAGGCCCCTGCCGGTGAGGGCGTCTGCCACGGCAAAGCGGGCACACGCCGCTTGCCGCCTGGCTCTGTCCATAGCTCTGATGCCTTCTACATATGTGGGGGGGCCTCTTCCATAACGGCATGTTCGCTGCGGACCCAAACTGTCTCACCGCAGGTCATCTGACCGCCGCAGTTTGCCGGACCGCTGTGGGCCCCTCGGGGCGCTGGTGCCAGGGCAGGCAGTCCGTAGGCCGGGTTCCGTTCGGTGGCCGGCCTTCTTGGCAGGGAGAGGACTCCCGCAAAGGGCACAGATGGTCACCGCCGTCAGTGACTCCTCGTCTGCGGCGGCCGTCTGCAGCTCTGCCGACCTTCCCCCCGCGTTGCCTTTAAAGGGCCCCATGTGTGTCCCACAAATCATAACCAGTGCACGACTCTCTTGGTCCTCTACGCTGCACCACGGAGGCTAAACACAGTGCATATTTTATCGCTCTTAGATTCTTAGGTTCTGTTTTGACCTACCTGCTACACATACTTGGGGACAGTTAGAAAACCTTGAAGTCCTTTCCCCTCAGTTTTGGTGTCGACATTTTGCCTTTATGGATGCGGTACCAATTACATTTCTTCATTTTTATGTTAATGTGCAGCTACATCAGTCATTCACCCCTGTACTCAGGGTCAAGACAGCGGGATCCTTTCATTTCTGAAAGTGTTTTGGTCTCTGGTCGTGTTGTGGTGCTCTGAGCAGTCAGAAGCAGATGTGACATTCTTTCTCATTTTACAAAATGCTTCCAGGGTCAGGCATGTGGACGACACCCGGCCCGCTCCCCCCAGCCGGTAATCACCGCACAGCCGGTGCCATCAAGCCACCAGGCAGAGGCTCTGCCCTGTGCTATGGAGTGGGGGGCCAGTATCGTCTGAGCCCCAGTCCCTCCACGCACAGGCTGGTCGTCATGGCAGCTGGTGGCACCTTCACCTGGGGTCTCCTGTCAGACGGCTTTACTCATAGAGACAGTTACCATCAGATCTATAAATATCAGGATCTTCATGATTGGGCAACAAAGACAGTCTTTATGTTTGGATGTCAATGACCCTTCCAGTTAACTTTATGTAGCAAGTAGCCTGTTTCAACAAAAATCCATTTGGCTGCATATATGGTTATTGATTTACGCTACCAGTCAAAGTTTTTACACAGCACAGGTTTTTACCACTAATCCATTCATTTCATAAGCTGCAGATTTATTCTTGTTCGGCATTGGAAAGTTGAGTGAACAACTATAAGTGAAAATATGAGTCAAATAAAACAATTTTCCTTTATAACATAGAAAGAGTATGTAACATAGAGTACAGTATGTGACATCCATTTAACGGGTTGTGTGGTGAAGACAGAGTCAAATTCTAGGCTGTCCGTTAACTTTAAATGTACCAGTTGTCTGTTTTATCCCATGAGCAGTATGTAATGTTCCTTGTAGAAAGAAGGTTTTGAATTTTCTCTGCTGTTATAACTGCTAGAGGAGCTTACTTTGATGAATCAACGATATTACATTTACTTGCTAATAAAGGTACTCAAATGGGGAGCATACTGTAAATTTATTTGTTAGCAAAGAATATTGAGTGTATTTCTAGTAAATGTTGAGTAACATGTAAATGTAAAAAATTTCACTGTGCAAAAACCTTTGACTGGTGGTGTAGATCAGGAGAAGAACACGCCCCTTTTAGCCCACATGCAGTGTCATTGGTCTGGTTCTAAGGAAAGACACGCCCCCTTTATCAACCCTGCAGGACAATTGGTTATGGAGTTTGACATGCCCCTCTGCCACTGCCTTGTAACTTAAATCCATTGTAGGTGCTCAGAAGCAGGTGTGTAGTTGATAGATAGGAGCAATGGATATTGTTACCCTCTTTAAAGGCAGTTGCAAGTGTACGACCCCCCCGGACCAACCCTGAAGAGCCCGTCCTCCCAGTTTCCCCAATCAGGCCTGGTGTATTTGCTAAAGGTTAGCCTTCGCTAACTGAGCACACCCACGAGTACATCGCCGTGCCTGAGAGGCAGGGGTTTGAACCATGTCCTCCTTCGCCAGAGAGCACCACAGATGCATGATCCTCACCTTTCCCTTCCCTCCTCTGTCTCCCCTGTGTGCCATAAAGCCAGCAGGCTAGGATTCATCAGCTCCGGCTGCATTCGAGGTCACGGCGTCCTGCAGGCCTCCTGAAATGGAAGGTGGCCTTTTATGCCCAGCAAGGCGGGCAGGGAGGGTTTCACACAGTCGAGCCGTCCCTGGACAGTCCTTGGGGTCATGCTCACTGTGTGCAGGATATTATTACAATGATGATTACTCTCATTATTCAGAAGCTCCCTGGCACATTAATCCGCCACAGAATATGTACTTTACAACTTAATATTTCTGTGCGTTCCCGTCTTCCCGACGATGACCTCGTATGAAGGTTAAGCAGCCATGCCTGGGCTTTGAACTTTTTGATCTACAGCCTCATCGTTGCGAAGGGCAAACACAAACATAAACAGGACACGTTTGCTTGCTCGGATTGAACGGTATGGCGACGCGAGGGGGTTCGATCCAGAGTCTGTATGGCCGCTTCCTTTGTTTTGGTCCCCCTGAAGATGGACGTTGCATCGGCTGTAGTTAAAGGGTGTCGTGGACATCAGATGGAAGCTCTGATATTCTTGTGCCGTGCGAGACCCTGTTTTCCGGATGTCGTCACGCTTCAGAATTAATAGCATTGTGAAATCAGTCTGATGAATCTGACCTGGTGCTTTTCACGTTGCTCTGTGTGGAACTCGAGACAACGGCGCCGATGTGAAACCATGACGACAAGGCATAGCTGAACAGCATATGGCTGGGGCCGTTTGTAAGCACCGCAAGCAAATATTCGATGGCGGCCGCGGGGATGCAACTTGCTGAATGCGAGCGAGTGCAGGGGACCAAGCGGTGCCAAGCCTTCTTTGGAGGAAGAGCAGGACGTCACCAAGGTGCTCAGAAATAAACTGTGTCACCTGGTGCTTCATTCGTTTGGCCCTGCAATCGCTGCAGGAGTCCCCAGTGAGTGCAAAGGCTTGGCGGAGCCCGTCGGGCTGCTACCCGCCATCGTTTGGTGGCCGGATGCCTCGATAGGCTGCGGGCGCAGGGGCTTTGGACCGGGTCGTACATCCACAGATCATGCCACGCCATGCCATGCCATGCCAGAGTTTTGGGCTTTTAAGCGGCGTGGTGTGAAGGTGGGGATTAGCGAGAAGG
>JAODJW010000013.1:408075-420252 GCA_026777045.1 Hyperopisus bebe | reverse complement strand
CATGGCCACGGTCATTCCTGACGCCTCTTCTCCGCCATGATTGATGTTCGCTAGTCCAAACACTCTGATTGGAAAGGCACGCTCCAGTGGAACCGACGCCCAGTTGGGTGGCCCCTGATGAAATTTCCACTATGCTGCAGGAGACGTTTAACAAAACCCAACAAAACAAGCGATGGCTGTTTGGGTAACAGAGACGGGTCACCTTGAAGGACTCTGCTTGTCCAAATGATGCGTAATAATGGAGCCACTATGAAGTCCAGGGGGCGTCACTGCGGGTAACTTCAATAAATATCACTTACATAATGCCACCGTTATTTTCACTCTGCTTCCTGAAGCTTGTGAAAATCCATTCAGAACCAAATCACATGACACCCTAATGGTCTCTGCAGGTAACCTTCATCTACAAGCTGTGACAGAGCAGCTGGGATGTGTTGTGACTCTGGCTTCGGTGCATCATCCCTGGTGTGTCCTCCAGACTGAAACACCATGGGGGGGGGGGGGGTTGGGGGGCTTTCTGTGGTGTTCTCAACCCTGGGTCTGTGCCAGGCCCACTGAGCCTCAGAGATGGCCGCCGTTCTGTCACAATACCGCATTTAAAATATCACCTGCGTCATTAACAGACTGGCTCCTCCTCCCAAGATGTGAGGCCCATTTGGAGTCCAGGGCTAGAGTTGGGTGGTATTTTACCGCATTACATACTCTGCTCTAGTCAGGTGACCCTGTCCAGTCCGTCAGCATCTTCGGCAAATTGATGACCGTGTCAGACTGATAGAGAGGCATGTGGCTGAAGCTAGAAGACAATGTAGGAGGGGTTTATAATGAGACATCTGATACCTTAAACCTTATTATAAACCCCTCCTACCCATTGTTATAAACCCCTCCTACTCGCCACTCGGCCCTCGGCTGCCGTGATATATATACTCGGATCGATAAGCCAGATAGAGCTCGGAGCTTGTTGTGATGGCAGTAGTTCAATCTCAGTCAAAAAATTAGACACTTTAATTAATGTGACTGCTTGCCGCCTGGGTCTGCACATGGCACCGAGATGATCACACGCCCAAAGTGGGCACCGTGCCCGCATCACCGGCGGCACTCATTTAGACCGGGGATCGACTCTGACAGGCTCCAAGGCCTCGGTGACGCCTCTCCACGGCTTCTGGCTGAACCTGGATCTAATTTCATCTGGCTGCCTGTGAGAAGTGTGCGCAGGCGAGGGGCTCTCAGGCCCGCGCGATGACGGCTCCTCAGAAACGAGGCCTTCTCTTTATGACTCGACACCCTGGGAAGTGAAGCCTCGCCAGACGGGCACGTTTCACATCTACATGTGGCTGAGGGGAAACGTGGGACGGCAGCAGTGAGAACATCACCGGCACCCATGTAGGGCACGGTGGAATCTGACTGCCTGGGAATCTCCTCTGACAACGGGCCCGCCAATGGCGTCTGGGTGCTTTATGGGCATCAGAGTCTGCGCCTCGGGGGAGGATTAGGGCGGAGCCTCTGAATGGGGGACAGCGGGGACCAGATGGGCTTCGTCTGTTCATGTACACCGGAGCAGGCCAACCTGCCAAGGCCTTCTGAGGTACCCTGCATACGCATCACGTCAGGATCCTGCTTTGTCACCATTGGACAGGATACTGAACCAGGAAAAAAAGAGAATCAGAATCATTTATTTGCCAACAAGTACTTTCATGTAAGGAATTTACCCCAGCCATTCCATGTGTTCGTTAAATTTCACCAATAGCTCATTTAATTAAGTAATTAGTTAAAACATGTGAGTGAGGTATTGATTAGCTACAGCTAAGTTGACACACTTTAACAAGCATAATAGCATAGCTTTACACTAATATAAAGATCATTTAAGCATAGTTTTCTTTGGCTGCCTAAGACTTTTGCACAGTACTGTAGTTTTTCTCTTGATGGACCGAAATCTCTTGCACGGGGGGAGTGTTTGTGAAAGTCCATGCTTGGAGTGGGAGGTGTCAACTGCAATCTACCGCTCGTTTCGGGGTCTTGGGAGTGTGCGGGTCCTGAAGCCATGGGAAACCGCGGCCCGTTGACTTCTCCGCCCTGCGAATGACGTGCTGCAATCTGCATTCCTCGCTGGCATTAGCCGGGTTCGAGTCCCACCTCTGGCTCTACCAGCATTGGGTCCCTGAGCAAGACCCTTAACCCCAGCTTGCTTCAGGGGGACTGTCCCTGTATTTAGATAGAATAAAAAAATGTAAGTCGCTCTGGATAAGAGCATCCGCTAAATGCTGTAAATGTAAATATAACAGTGCTACACAGCTGTATGCCTGTGTCAGGCTGAATTAATCGCGATCATTATGTATGACAGGTTGCCTGTAATGATACAATACTAGGAGGAAACAGCAGCGCTGTGTAATTAGATTAATCAATCATCCAGAGAGGCTGTTACCTGCACAGAAGCTGACTGAGCTGAGCGTGAGAGCGGTGAGTCTGCGAGGGGCGTCCTTGTAACCCAGGATAGCCAATAGCGGGTTAGCTGCATGGGTAACACACGTCCTATATGCAACACTCTCCCTCATTCTGCTGCTTCTGTTTACCAAGCTGTAAATACGGTAAAAGTTCTCATATCTACCAACATCAGTATCAAAGGATCGCGGATACATACATGTTCCATATTGCTGAATGTTATTCCTGAAAACCACTGAATTGTAACGTTGCTTACACTCACATTAATGCATTAATATAAACACACTAATGATTATTGTACTTTTTTGTTAACAGAGGGGTAATATCAGATTGAGTCAGATATTCAATACTCAATAGCTGTAGCAGACAGTCAGAAAGATGCTTTTCTTTGTTATATTTTGTCATCTTTAGTTAGATTAGTGTACATTTTTAATATGTTATCACTAATTATGATGATTTTTCATTTGTACACTGATATTTTGGAATTGTGCCAGTTATTTGAATGCCAGATGTGAGAGCTTTTACTGCAGCGGGTCTTATCGACACATTACTGAATATGTTTTCCAGCAGTGGAAATTAATCACGGTTAATTTCTAATGCCGGCGTTTCTGCCGTGGCTGCTCTCCTCACTCTGAGTGTCTCCTGATTGGTCGTAACAGTCGCAGGGAGGCCAAAAGCACCGTGGCAGCCGACCCGGGCGGCATTATCGCTTTTTAATGCGACCGTAATCGCTTTTCTGAGTTGCAGTAACCGAGCGAAAAATGATGCCAGAATTGTAAATCATATTCAGATTAAAGGCGAGATTGTAATGGTTTCCGTCCTGCTATTGACCTCAGGCAGCATTGCTCTGTGTGTCTCTGTGTACCAGACGTCGCTCCATTTATTACTTAATTGCCGCCCGCATGTGTTATGAACCGTTTTTAAGCCATCAAGCTAATTGTAGAATTTTCTTTACTGTGCAGATGGAAAAACCACATGACATTCAGTACCGTCCCAAACCAAAGATTTCCGAAATCCGGTGTCATTAAAATTCTGTGAAAGAAGAACACGGATTGTAGTAAATGTTTTTCATTTCCACTTCACGGCTGGAAAGATCAAGGACACGTTAGAGCAGGGGTCCCCAGATATTTTTCAACAAGGGCCAAATTCTATCAGCAACACAAAGCCAAGGGCCACTACCTTTCCACGGCGGCTGAAAAAAAAATTTGCTGAGCGAGGGGAGTGCAGGGGGGTCGATCGTGTGATCCAGATGCATTTTTCACTGGGAGTTTGAAGAGCTGAAGCAATACAGGGCTTCCAGAGCTGGACACAGATGGAGAAGCCTTATGGCCAACGGTAAGCAAGCTGCTGAAACTCATCCTTCATTTAAAGGCGCTGAGCAGTGTAAGAGCTAGCAGGGCCTCGCTCCAAACTCAGATTTTGCGGCAAATATTGCAGCTTTTATTCTCCAGTAAGACACTTATCTCCTTGTGCTTTTTTAATTAAGCCTTTGAATTATATATGTAATTCCCAGTCTGCATGCATTTAAGCCTGGAGTTGAGAGATTAACATGAAAATCAAAAAGATTACTATTCATAATTCATATCTGCGGCCCGATTGTTCAGGCCTGCAGATTCCTCACAAACTCTCCGGCTTAAGAAGCCTGTTGGAATATATATAGTAAATAAATATTTGGATGGGGAGACTTGGTGAGCACTTACTTCACTCAGGACAAATGCACAGTGCGATGGTGACGATTGGGGAATGGCACTGGCAAGATGGAAGGTTGGGATCTCGACTCCTCCTGATCTGGAAAAAAATTGCTGCCCCCCCCCCCCCCTTCCTGGAGAGACGCCGCTGGGGATTATTTAAGACATGGCGGAGCTGTCGGTGTCCGCATTAATCTCAATGGTAATCCTATTTACATTCGAACGTGCCGCAGACGGAGAGCAGCGTGTGTTTCAGTCGAGAACACGGTCGCAATATGTCAGGACGGGTGCAGTAAATGCACCCCGCTAATCCGTGCGTGCAAGGCTGCCGTTACCGCGGCAGAACTGAGCTTAACAAAGCGATTACACACACATCCGGGAGGCCAGCAGACCAAGGGAGTCCAGGAAAGATCACATAAATAAGTCCAAAGGCAATATGTGGGAAATTAATGATAAAATCACGGATAAGATTACGCATTAAGGTTCTGGCTGCTGTACTGATTTCATTTTAAGGGCACAGGACTACATGGCTGAATAGATGTTCCTTAATTCATCTTAAGGGCAAAAAGCATGGGTACAAGGTGAAGGATTTTCTGGGTTATCTGATATCTGAAGTTTATTTTGTCTCAGGCTTCTTAGCTGCCTGTGGTTAGTCATCTCTGACGCACACTCCGTATCTCCCGAAATTTCAGCTTCCGAGAGTCTGCATGTTTATCTGAGGAAGGGGAGGTTGCGAGGTGCTTGCGGGCGACTGCTGAGTTCCCGGGTCCTTTCTCTGGTAGACTTCAAAAGAAATGATGATTTGGACTGCAGTGACTTGCAGTCAACAGTCATACAGTCATCTCTCCCCCCCCCCTTACTCTCTCGCTCGCTTAAGGCCGTGACGGATCCCTTAATTGCAAGTGAACTAATTTCCATAAATAATGGCTCCTGTTGATTAAGGAAAGCTCTGTCTGCTGTCGATAAATAATTAAATAAACTGCGTCGGCTAAAAATACTGCTGCCGTGGGGGGGGGTTAACGAGGGAACAAAAGATGGTACCGGGATGGCGCTCGTGCGGACGTCTCCTGGGCCCGTGTTGGACACTGAGCATGCGCAGGGAGGAAATCGGCTGCGCAGAATTTAAATGGAGCTTCGTGAGGGCCTGTTACGTCATCCGGACAAGGAGAGGAGGGCAGGGCTAGGAGGGGCAATTGAAGGAATTAAGGATTAGGAACGTAGAGCTGTGCTCAGATCAGGAGTCGACTGCGACAGGAATGTTTACCCGACTTAACGATCTGCCGTAACCTTTTTGATGATACGATTAATCACGCAGATAATATTCCCCAGAAAAGAGCCCTCCAATGTTGTTTGGTTGCTGAGCAAATCGGCAAAGTGATTATGCAGACAACTCAATTAATGAGGGATTCTGAGGTGTTTGCATACTCCTCATATGCCGTTCCTTCAGTGAGCTCCGTTTCACCTGAAATGCTGGCTCTAGCCCCCAGCGTGGTCCCTGATTTCTGATACTAATTAGCCTCCTCTCATAGGCATTGATCCTTAAGTGAGTTAATTGCGATTTGGGGAAGTGCCTGATTTGGTGTAAGACACTTGGGCTGTGTTCACCAGGCCAAAACTGTTCCTGTCAAGCCATCAGGCACAGGGGAGCAGAGTTAGGGTGCTTCTAGTCTGGCTGTCTGGCAAACCCGGCATTTTCCTAGTGGGCCAATGAGTATGGGTGCCAGTAAAATTTTTATTGCCCCCCCCCCCCCATTAGCAAAATGTACTGTGGGGGACCCCAAAATCCAGCACTGCTTCCAGTTATAAACGGAATCCTACACCCACGTGGCCTGTTCTTTTACCATCTCCGCACTGTGTGTTTTGACCTCTCTAGATCTGATGTAGTTCTGTTTTTGTTTTCCATTAGGCAGAATGGATCATGGCACCCAGGCTAAAAGAAACAGTCAGTCAAGCCGACACCTTCCCCAACAAGCCTTCCTCCCCAGCAGATCTGAGCACCTCCTTATGATTAAAAGGATGGAGCTGGTCCATCATTGCGTCCATTTATTGCTGTCATTGTCTCGCTTAACTGGTCCATTCAGAGAGACCATCAGTTTCTATAGCTGCAGGGTTCGAGGTGGATTGTTCAAGTCCAGGAAGCAAAAATTCAGACCAAGGTTTTGTTTCAACCCAGCAGTTGGCTGATATAAAACCTTGGTCTGGATTTGCAGTTTGTGAACCTTAACTTTCCACCTCTTCCTAAATAGGTTGTCGCGGGTATCAAACCATCATCTTGATGCACCGCTCTACATTTTCTCTAAACACAGCATTATGTGTTTATAAGCACGTTGCACACCAGGCAGTTCTTCACCTCCACAGCTGTGTGATTAAAAACGTATAATGCCTGGCATGCGTTAACTGATACATACTGTAGTACCTGTTTTCTATAGACAAACCACTCTCATGGAAAACGTTTGTTGAAATGCAAATCAGAATCACGTTGTGACTTCATGCCTCATGCCAGGGTTGTGGGTCGACTCCTGCCCAACACCCTAATTGTGTGATTGCAGGAGTTATTCTGGCTTCCTCTGCCTCTAAAGGCGTCTGCTTTAGGTGAATCGGTGTCTCCATGGACCCGTGCTGGCAGGACTAGGCTGCGGGCAGAGTGAGATCCTGTTCTGGGTAAGTGGGTTGAACCATTTACAAGAGATTTTAACCCGAGGGATGGAGATGGAGAAATGAAGAGATTGAGGACAGTTCATTAAAGGATAGGGACAAGTAGGATGTATTTATTCAATAATATTCTGTTCCGGACGGGTGGAGTCAGAAAACACCACACTCCTGTACAAGGCTTAGATTTAATAAGCAATAAAAGAGGCAATTTTTCATCATGGCTGCCAGTGTGGATCGAGCATCCCAAGTCTTGTCTGGTACAGGGCCCCCGCCTTGTAGACCGTGTACAGACAGGCGAGCCAAGGATTCAAAGGTCTCGGCAGGGATTACCCATAATCACCCTGGGCTCAGAGAGAAGCCGGCACTTTGGCGGGCATCTAAACGCTCGCCCTCTAACACGGTGAGAAATGACCTTTCTTGATGTTTTCATTTCTGGAGACTGTGCTCAAATGGCTGCAAAGACCTTGCTCAGGAAGGTATGGGTCTCTGGTTCAATCCATTGTAGCGGGGGGGTTCCACCAGTTCATCATTTTTGATTGTCTCTTTTGAGGTTTACTTTTTGTTTCTAGTGAACAGGTCAAGGGGTCCTGCAGTACAGTGTGGAGAAAGCTTGTCAATTTCAGCTGAAATAGCAACTTTGTCTTATTGTAACCCCCCCTTTTGAATCTGAGTGGTTCCCCCTCAAGCCATTGCCTGCTTACCACATCATGCACGTTGACCCAATCTAAAGCCTTTCCCCAGCAGGTTCTTACAGTCCTACCTCTGAGTAATGTGACAGAATATCAAAACGTGAGCCGCATTCTGAAATCCAGGATCCAGTCAAGAAGTATTATTTTTTATGCTGCCCCGCCTCTTTATGGTCCGCATCAAGGGGCACATCGTTTTCGGGTTCACAAGGTACCGACGGAGGCTCCGGTGTGCCCAGAGATCCACTGTGCGCCAGGACAATTAAACACAGAGCTCTAAGAGTCACAATCGGATGGGATTGATTATGCCTCAGTAACATTAACTTTCTGCTAGGAACCTTGAGTGTTATTCTCCAGTTATCAATAGCGAGAAGCTAAATCCTACGGTTATGGATGGAGTTGTAAAAACAGCCTCTGTCCTTCACAGGTGCCCTTCTTACCGCACCTGCTAACCCCAATGTGACGTCACTCGCCCACCCATGCTTTCCCTTAGCTACAGGCTGGCAAATCATTAGCAACCAGAGAAGTTTAGCTTTTAGCAAAGGTTGCTTGCTAATTCCGTCAGTGAACACTGTTTGACACAATGAGTTTGCATTTTTGGGTTCTGTGCTAAACAGAAAATATGTCACATATGCATGATAACTATTTATGCAATATGTCCGCAGTGAATTTCAGAATTAGTTCAGATTTTGTTCATGTTTTTGCTAGCAGTTTGCTACTTCCTACATTCGCTTGTTGCATCCTTTGCCCCGCCCATGCTGCATTCTGGGATATTTTTTTTTTCTGTAAGATGTCCATTGTAAATTATCCACATCTTTAAAGTGTCCTTTTTGACTGACCTCTCAGTGTGAAACGTGCTACACGGCCAAAGCTGAGCAGAACTGCGGTGTGCTTCCGACGTTAGCTAGCACTGTCGCGCGGCTCAGGAGCTACTTGCGCTACGTGTTCCTGTGCAGACACCAATAGCGGTGCTGTCATTATAATGTGGGAGTCTGGCCGCCGCCTTCCCTGCTGAAGGTGCACAACAGGTCGTTAATCACCTGTAGGGCACCGAGAGCTCTTGGCGGGGTGGGAGCAGACGGGAGCAGGCGGTAAATCACCACAGGGGAGGATCTGCTGCTTGGGAGGGCTGGGGGGAAGGCGCCAACTGCTGCTGACAGCCTCTCTCTCCATCTCTCCAGCCCAGAAAAAAACTCATTCGTCCCTTTCTTCTCGAAACAAACCTCACTGTGAATTCTTCGGCACAAAAAGAAAAAAAAATGACTTTCTTCACTGAAAAATACCATTGTTCAGTTCTGGGAAGCATGCTGTCACATGGGCCAGTTTTATTTTAAATTGCTAATTTGGAAACATAGCTGCAAATGATCTGCACCATCCTACAATGAGCACAGGAAGGCTCCGTAGATGAATAGTTATAAATAATAAAAAACCTTTCTGGAACAAACCAGATACTGGAAATTAAATTCAAATACATTGAAGTCCCATTATTAATTGCGTCTTTGAAACACACATATTTAAACACATGCATAGCTTTCCTTTGGTGTGAAATGTAAAACAAAAAAGACAGGATAAATAAAAGAAAAAAAAAATTGAGATCAGTCCGTGCCCAGCATGCTCCCTTTCTCGCTCTTTCTCTCACCCTCTCTTCCTCTCTCACTCTCTCTTTCTCTCATGTCAAAACCTTGTTTATGAAAATTCTTGGTCTGTTTCTGTCTGGCTGGCACAACTGGGACAGGGTCGGGGAAACGTGCCAAAGACCTCAACGATATGGCTAAGGCAATTAGCCATGTATATCGTCATGGACACCTCGTTGCAGTCATATTTATGTCGACCGGCCCAGATCACTCGACCCCTGTGATTTTATCTGCTCACCCTGATATAACGGGGAGCTCGAAGGCAAGCAGAGCGAGAGGTTCCTCTGGAACATTGACGGAGCAGCCAGACCCCACTGACAGCTGAAGCAGATGTCAGCCGCACGGCCATTCTGACCTCCGCCGTAGGACCGACTTACTCTCTGTCCCTGGTGATCAGGGTCCGGTGCAGCCTGAACGCCCGGCAGCCCATCCATGATTAGAGGAAGGTAACCCCTGCTTAATCTGTGCTTTCTGGGACCTCTCTGTTTTTGACGGTCTGCGTTCCAGGCCCTATATGCAAAGATCCACCAGCTCCCTAGTTGAAAAAACAAAAACAAAAATCCATCCATTTCATTTGTCCTATTCAGGGTCATGGGGGGGGGGGGAGCAGAACTTATGCCAGATACAAGGCAGGGAACAACCCAGGATGGGGCACCAACCTCACAGGGGCACAGGACTTGATTTGGTCATTCCTGTCAACCTCAACATGATTTTGGACTGTAGGGGGAAACTGGAGCAATTGGATGATGACACAGAGAGAACATGCAAACTCCACGTATGTTGAGCAAGGGCAGAGATTTGAATAACATAAAATAAAGATAATTTAAAAAAAAAACAATAAGTACATATTTTAATTTACGGACCAATTTTCACACAGTTTCACATCCTTTATTAGTTCAGATATGTTTTTAAAAATAGATGCCATATTGTTTTGTACACCTTCCGGGACCTGCGCCCACCTCATTAGCCCCCGCTCTCATACGCCCTTCACGTTCCAGCACCTTCTGATTTACAAATTAAGCAGCGACGGTAACCGATCTCACCAAAATGTGCTGGCACAGGACAGCTAGAAGTCAAGATAATGTCACTTGGTTTGTCTGAAATGAACAGACTGCACCCTACCAGCAGGGCCAGGGTAGTAATGAGAATTATACTGCAGAAGACAGGCACCAGAGCTATAAATTCATCAGCGATAGCCACAGCCTCAGCTGCACTGTGCAGAGATTCACCCATAAATCATGGCAACCACACTCAGGGGAGCAGTAAGACTATTACACCAACGCGGTCAGGAAGCCACAGCGCATTCTTAAAAATCGGCGGGACCTGTTAATTATTTGTTATGTGATCCCTACGGCCCTAAAAACAAACAGAGTCTGAGGGCTGTCTCTAGACGCTAGCCGAGCCTAGCTGTGGTAGCAACATGGTTGAACGTAATGGATTAAGCTCTCGTTTCAGACCAAGGGCCTAATTAAGAATGTATGAAAGAGTGATTCAGTCTTGATAATAATGTGCTCCCATCCATTTTCTGTGACGGACTGGGGCCTAATATACTCCTGCAGGAATGCCACAGGTAGTCAGCGGCATGTTTTAATGCACCTCCAATCCACACAAGTCCTGTGGGATAATGATTCCGGAAGGGTGGGAACGGTAAATCGGACATGATAGATGGCTGTTGTTTAAGAAGGTGGCAGGGTTGTTTTTTGTTTGTTCTATTTTTTCTTCTTATTTTGTGGTAACTCTGTCCGTTCGTTGGGCAGTGGAAAACCAAGGTAGGCCATATCTCAGTTATTTAAATTTAACTTTGTGATGAAGTTAAACCCAATGAGAATATTTTCTGTGATATTGTAACTTTGATACAAAGCAGCAAAAAAAAAAGGGATTACATAATTATCAGTGGGACACAGCTAGAAGAAAAATGAAAGCTGGAATGTGTCTTAGAAATAATAATACTAATAACTGCAGGAGTTTAAAAGGCAGAAAAAAAAAAAGTTAGCGGAACTCAGGGCTTGAGCGCTGCATGTCATGCTTAGGTCATGCTTAGCGGAGAGAGAAAACAGGACGATGCTAATGTTAAATGAACTAGCATGTCATAGACCGATCTGTACTCTAAGGCCTTTGGGAACCGGTAAGTATGAACACAAGTCAACCCTTCACAGGATGCAACAGCAGGAGTGCTGTTGGGGGGGGGGGGGGGGGGGGGGGGGGGGGGGGTAGGATGATGCCAAGAGTCCCTGAGTGACAGGGACCCTAAAGAAATTGGAGCATAATTATATTGGCCTGGGTTGGGGGCCAAAATCTCTAGCAGCACCCCTGCATAGGACCGACACAACACTGAAAGACTGTCCAGTACACTAATGTATGAATAGTAACCATAATGCTATTTGTGATAACATGTTAACATTTAAATTATTTCATTTTGAATCCTCCTCCCATAGCCCATCAAGCTGTGCATCATTCTGCAGGGGAGCCACAGCTCTGAGATTGCTGGGGGGGGAGGGGTGGCAGAGGGTGGCCGCCCTTGATTCACTCATCCCACGAAGGCTAACTGGGGGCCTCTTTCTCACGTACACAGCCTATTCCCAGGCTTCCTCCTGTCCGCCGCCTCCAGTAATTTCCCAGTGCCTGATTCAGGGGCAGCCGACTGAAATCAAACTCTTTTGCGGTGCAGACTTATCAATACTCTGTTCTAAAACAAGGAAAGTTTATTGATGTAGCACATTTCATACACAGATACAGGGCTCTACCTCTGGCACGTCACACACCCCCGGTGTAGAATGGGAGGTGTCCTCCTCTTCCATCCTCTGTAGCACTTCTGTAGTCTTTCACCATTGCGCCTTTCTCCACCTTCCTCCTGCCTTCCTCTCCCAGCACCTCGTCTTTTTTTAGTTCTTTCTTCTCCGTCTTTTAGATATTCAGACTCTCAAAATTCATCTACATGTCAAGATGCTCTAAAGAATTATGAGAATGGAACTTTACACAATTCAAAAGTAGACAAGCTGTTTCCACAGAAGCTGATGACACCAGGCAGGGGCACAGGAATTGGGGGACGAAGAGGACATGGGCACCAGTACAATAAACCCCCCC
>JAODJW010000013.1:393133-404637 GCA_026777045.1 Hyperopisus bebe | reverse complement strand
ATGTTTGTTCCGAGATGTGGTAGCTTGAACGGGAGATTGTCGGACGTGATGTCACTCAACTCGGAATTTCCGAGTTCCAAGAGAAAAACGAACGAACCATAAAATACCCCCAGTTGGAAACAAAATATTTGCATAAGAGGGAGTGCGATCACAGATATGGGGGTCTACATCTCCATGACATGTAGTTACATTTCTGGGGAGGTGTGCATCATGCTACATTGGAGGGCACGTGCCTATATTGTGCCTATGGCGTTGATTTGACACAGTAATGTGCATCAGTCTCAAGATTATGGATCTCCTTCGTAACCTGGGGACGTCCTGTATGCAAACTTAAAGTTTCAGTGCTGGTAATAATGGTAGAGAAGGGAAAACAAAATTAACAAAACAAGCGGAAAAGAGAGTGCGGACTGAAATGCACTTTGAGATTGTTCATCTGTAGTTCATGTAGAAAACAACACATAACGGCACAAAGGATTGTCTATCATTTCTAGATCTGTGGGCTCTTTCTTTGATTGCTGCTCCTAAGTCACATCTTTAAAGGTCATGTTAAGATTTTGTTCAGCGTACTTGAGGTCGTAAACATCGTCCTCTACATACATTTCAACAGGGATTACAAATGCATGGGTGTTCATGGATGGCCCCGAATTACTTATGTTGCGGGGGAATTGAAATGCTCATCTGTTTTCTTGGTAGGGGGGCATCGCCTAGGGCCGCTGAAAAGGTGGAGCCGGCCCTAGGTCTTGGCCTTCCTTTTCTGGTGTGTTGATAGTTGTAACATAAGGCTGTACCATCTTGATTTGATCTGAGCAAATTTGTCTGTTACTTTGAGTCTGAGTCTGTTTGGCACATGTTGTCTCTCAGCAGATGAGAAGCACTACAGGAGCTGCAGCCTTTGGTGCTGGGAACGTGATGGCAGCGAGGGCCTGGTCTACACCGATCACCTCAGGGATAGCTTACTCCTCCTTCCTAATAGGAGCTCCTTTGTCTGCAGATGAACTCTGCTCCATCGGCTGAAAGCTGACTCACTCTCGTGCTCCAGTCCATTTGCTAAGCAGCCAGAGAGCAGCTTAGGACAGAACGAAGGGAACACGTTTTGCAGAATCCGTGGCTGGTTTGAACTGCATAATGATGTTGTTCACTGATAATATATGCAGATGAATGGGATGTTTTCTGACATTTCTTACATTTGACCTTTCTGACATTTTAGTTTCACAATATCACAATATGTTACCAGTTCCTCAAAGAGTAAATAGTTTTGATTAGTTTCACTGTCTACATGTAAATACCCTCACAAGACTTTGCAGGAAATGATAATCTTGCTCTGTCTCATGTCACCGTTGGCGTGATGAAAGTTATAAGCTGCATCATCCAACAGTTTGACCTAATTATGGATTCCACACATAAAAAGGACTTTTAACTTTGAAATAACTAAGTCATGAATGCATCACAAATGCAGGTGAGTCCCATTAAGCGGAAAGCCAATTAGGAGTGTCAGGGATAAAAGAGGTCTGTGAGATTTCAAAGCAATAGACAAACACCTAACAGAATTTCAAAGATGCCACGAAGCAGTGCTTAAATTGCATAATTGAGATGCATAACCTAGTGTAAAAGCAGAAAACCTGTTCCCTTGAGCACTGGAAAAAACTAAAATGCAAAATCAGTAGAATAGAACAGAATACAATAGAATAGAACAGAATAGAATAGAATGCCATTATTATCGTTGTACATAGCAGGTATAATAAATTTCAATTTGCATGAGGAGTACTTCCAAAAAAGAGCATACATAAAATATATCAAATATGTACACATGGGAATACAAGTATTTCAAGAAATATATGAAACATATATGAATATAGTATTAATTATATACATGGTATATTACTCTGTATAATAAATCTAATATTAAGTATAAAGAATATGCTTCCCATATGAATATGTAAAAAAAAATCTAAGGAAATACTGTGCTGCTGACCAGTGTAACAACAACGATGACAATAATCTCTGATAATAATAGTAAGAGAATACTGATAGAATACTGACATTAACCAAGTGGTGTGATTAACTGCCCCGTTCAGTTTGGAAGTGGTTCTGATGTAAACTGCTCCTTGTCCTGGAGATGTGGCTGTAAGTGTCCCTTGGGTGTGATAGGCACCTTGGGGTGTAAGTGTTCTTCCACAGGCTACGGGTTTTGTCTATTAATTGTATCACTTCAGGACATCTCGGGATATGACTTTCTGGTATAGCCGAAACTGGATTTTAACTTTATCCTGTGCCAAATGTCATTGACTTTTTACCATAGAAGCAATTTGGAGAAGCTCTGTAAAGATAAAGGCTGTGAGGACAGTTTAGGACAAAACTGGAAGTCAGCGGGTATTGAGAAACTTTCTTTTTTTAATGTTCAAGATGTGAAGGTGTCTTCAAAGACACAGAAGTGAAGATGTCACAGGGATCATAAAGAGAGAATGACATGGAACATTTGCATGTGAAAAATTCATTGGAGCTGAGTGTGGAGTCATATTCCAGGACAGACATGCGGTTCCTGGCTGCCTCACACACTCCTCTGAGAACGGTTTAAGACAACCACTGGAAAACAGACTGACCGTTCTGATGTTCGGCACCATTTCCTCAAAACAACTGAGTTTCTTGCTGTTTTTTGTAAGTGATTTTTAAGGACACATTGACTGTAAGTAGACTTTCTAATAACTGGTTGCTGGGTACTGGAAAGAGAGACCAAGGACTTTACGATGGTGAGGAATGCACACTCTTAGTAAAGCCAGGCTTTCTGGAAGCTTCTTTGGAATGATGCATTTCTGCATATTTCCTCATGTTTTTGTACCTTTAGGGGCTTGGAGTGCATCAGATTACACATCAGATTACTCAGCATCGGGATATTCAGAGTATCAAATTACTCAGCAGTGGGTTACTTAGAGAATCAGATTACCCAGTTTCTATTTACTTATAGGAATCAGTACATAACTGCCATGACATACAGTGTATTCCTAAGATCCAGCAATTTGTTTTTATTATCTGTAGAAGACATTATGTTTTTGCTCATCATATTATACGTACCATTCTACGTCCTGTTGGACCTTATAGTTAGGGCTTTACAATGACATCACAGTTTGGGGGTGTGACCTTGCCAGCTTCCTCTTCCTATTAAATCAAAATTTTAAGCAGTATTAAATAAACTTTTTTCCCCGCTGAATTTCAGGTGAATAAGTAAATATAAGATGGCAGTCTTGTATAGTCCTTATCATTTAGTTCTCGTCTCAGTCCTTTCTGAAGTGGTCAAGTAGTCAAATTTGTAAGTAGAATGTGGAATTCCAACAAAGGAAACTCCTAAATACCTTTGAACCGCAGCATATAGTCGAGCGATTCGGTACACGTATGTATCTATAATGCAGAAAACTGCCAACGAACCATGTACTTGTGGGGCACAGAAAGGGCTGCCTGGAAAATGAGTAACGCACATCTTAAGGTGCCATCAAATAAACGCAGTTGCAGTAGGAGACAGACATCATCACAACGCCACCTCTGAGACCTGCTGTCCTTTGCTACCCCGGCCACCTGACAGGTGGCCACACCTCTCCTTCAGGACTCCGGAGAGCAGCCACCTGTCAATATTTCAGTACCCAGCTGTAGACCAATAATCAAGCACCACGAACCAAGCCACGCCCTTAACCCCGCCCACCTTCTCGAGGTGGATCCACTTTCCTGGCGGCTTGGGAAGAAGAAAAGAGGAGCTTTCCAGAGTGATGGGGGGCGGAGGACCACAGCTGAAACCCTGGCTGCTGAAAAAATGAAATTAAATTTTATTTGCCATTTGCACAATTATGAGTGAGTGTGTGCGTGTGTGTGTGTGTGTGTTTCCACCAAGCCCTGAATGGTACTCCTTTTCACACTTCCTACCCCTCCTCACCTCTCCAGGGTGCTCACACCGTAACAACCGAATCCAAAAGCAAAGCAGGAAACAGCACAAAAGGCAAGGCAGCCTTTAGCAACACCTATGATAAGAAGGTTTTGCATAGTCATTCTTAACCAAATACCGATGCGTTACACCTTCCACTGCATCTGAATGCCATATACAAGTTTTAGCAAAAAAAAGTCAGTATTTAAATAAAATATTATTGCAGATGAATATTTTTTCCAGTATAAATATAATTTGTTATTCCAACACAGCCAATGAGGTTATCTCTAAATGAAATGCCATAGATATTCACTATACTAAAAACTACAGTGTCTCAAATGTCAAAAAAAAAAAAAAAGATAAACTATCATTAGCAGATCAGGTCTTTTTTGAAGAAAAACAGCCATATTTGATCTGCATTCCTCACATTGTGTATATACAGAAGCCATCACTGATTGTGGCACTAACTTCCAAAACTTATTAATCACTCATAGCTTAAAATAGCCTTGTCTGTAAACACTCTTATAGCTGTAAATTTTTTAACACGTGGTGCAGCCCAAAGTAATTAGGGGCTAAATGGGTTTCTCTGCATTAAAAGCTGAATAATTTGGCCTCTGCTCAAACACTCAGAAAACTGTATAATAAAGCATTTGCACTTCTATAAAATGTGTCCAATGAAAGCGACGACCCCCCCAGATGTCAGCAGCCGGAGACTGTCGTCAGGCCGCTCATGTGGAAGCAGAAGCCACAGTGAACAAAACCAATAAGGCTATTTTTACACATGTGGCCGTGTGTCGAATATGGATTCTGACTATTGCCTTCTAGCACAGTATAGGTTCTGAATTGTACCACCACAGGATGAGAAGTGCAACTCAGAGTAATTCATTGTAAATGAATTGGTATTGATGGTCTCAAACAAGCTATCGGTTGTTTGTTCAGGCCATTCACACATAAGTCAATACTCTCAAACCAAGAGTGTTTTGTGAAGGACAGTGATGATGGGGGGGGTTGAAGGCTGCCGTCTGTCATTGTAGGACCGTCAAGTGACTGTGGTTACTGGGGTTAATTCAGCACAGCTGCCCCTAATTCCTTGTGGGTGAATAAATTGATGAGTTCTGCTTTGTTTTTCCTGGAGCTGAGAGGGAGAACATTATCATCTAGTCCGAGTCGCACAGACACACTTGTTTATCCTGCACCAAATGCCAGTATGTTTTGTTTTTGCGTTCCCAAGTTGGCATCATTTTAGTGTACAGCTGTCATTATCCTGTTCCTCCTTCTAATCTCCTGCAGCTATATCGCTGTGTTCACACTTCTCTTCTCCATCATTACCAGAGACATGCGGCATGGGAATTTTCTCTGGAAAGCTCCCTTAATTATGTAGGTCATGGATGCTAAATTGGAGATGCACGCGACCAAAGTCAAAGTCACAAAGTCTTTCTCCATGTTGTTTTCGCCATATAGAATGTCGCTCACCGTTCCGCCTGGAGTCAGACTTTTCCCAGGATAATCGTACTGACCTGTGCCATTTTCGTCCTGTTTTTTTTTATTCATCACTTCTGAAAGGGAAGGTAGTAGTTATCTCTGTGCTGAGTAGGAAGGCTTTCATCAAATCATCAATCAGTCAAATGGCCAGGAAACATCAGGTTTTCCACCATGCTCAAAAGGATAAAACTCATCTCTCAATTGCAGATGGACAGCCGGGTCACAAAGCCTATCTCTCAGTCAGAAGTGACCTTGGATGAGCAGATAACCAGGGCAGAGAGATAACGTGTTAAGTCGGCACTCATTCCACGAGGTGCTGAAGAAGCCCGAAACGTACAGAACATCATCTCAGTGTGTCCTGATTCTCTGTAGGTGCCACCACAGTCCATACAGATTCTGGGGTGGGTCTTATTTAATTTCCCTTCTTACTTGCTTTTCTTTGGATAGAGAATAATTTCAGCAGAATAAAATATGAAGCATTCTTTTTTTAGCCTTGCAGGTGTTACTGCTGGAGGTAAATCAGTAGAAAAGAAGTTGGATTCTCATGTTGAAGAGGATCACAGCAAAACTCATTTGATCACCTCGAATCTAGAATGACAACAAGGCCGGTTTGATCCCACCTGTGAGCGTGGATTTAGGGCCCTTTTCCTGGAGGGAGCTGAGGGATCAGTGAATAAGGATTATCACATGGACATCATGGAAATATTAAAAAGGGCCGTAGCGTCTAAGAACACAAACACAGAAGGCTGATGCTCCAATCTCACTGGGGACTGTTCAATAAAAGACCAGGCTGCCTCATTTTTTCAGAATGGCAAGTTGCTTTAGATACATGCTGTATCAGCTAAGCAACTTACTATTCAATATTGTATGATGCTCAACTATCATACGATTTGAGTCTGTTTAGGTTTTGGTAACACATCAATATTAAACAATATTATGCAATTTGTAGTGTGACTGCAATAACATTTTTGCACATTTGAAACTCTGGCTGATCAGAACGATCAAAAGAGAATAGAGTTGTAACATTTTCTAAGTACTGAATAGTTCAGGAATTAACCTGTTAAATTCAGCTAGCTATTCCCGTGTTGTATGCATATTTCAGTAAAATCTTTCATTATTCACTTCCTGCTAGGATGCTGGAGTTATAATGATATAGTGTAAAAATAATTTCACTAGGTTTAGGAGTTCTGATCTAAGCTAGAAATAACTGTTTAGTCAATTTCATTAATTATCTTTGATGGATAATAAGCACAGGCTCTCCGTAAATTCATCAGCAGACTAAAGCTTCTATTATGAAATGAGTTTGTCCTCCCTTTGAACTGTTTTGTTAACTGCCCTGCATTCCCCAGCTTTATTTGAGCCTAGATACAGACTGAGCCATTACATCAGAACACAGAATACCATCCATTACAAAGACACGCTGCTCTTTTTCAGGCAATGCAGCGCGCAAATGAAAACCCAAAGTTCGTAAAGTCAACCTCGTTAACATTTGTGATGAGGTCGTTTTTCGGATTCGTTCTCATCATAACGCAAATGCGTGAGATGCGTGAGCATAATCAACATTCGGTCCCTCTTGAGTGTAATTACTGATGACCAGAGGGCTAATATCTGAACCTTCCTGCGGTAATAAATATATTATATCCGGGCCCCTCGTCACTGTTCTTTTCCTTAACATCATCGATCCTTTAACGTGGGGGTGGGACCTGTGTGGGATACACAGGACATGCAGGTACTGGTGTGTTGGGTTGGCCATGATGCTTCAGATGGGCACAGGGCCCACTCAGGCTCCAGGCCGTCCGCCTCGCTATGCTAGTATGCCGTTTGGCTTACCGTGTGCCGCGGTGCACCTTCCGGGCCTTGCTTGACTCAGAGCCACAGAGGGAAAGTCAGCTACAGTCCCCCCACCTCCCTGTTCCTCAGCATCATCCAGCTGATTAGCCTTATCCTATCCGTCAGGCAATGCTGGGTGTCAGTGTTGGGTGTGTAGTTGTGTAGCTCTTACGTAGCTCCTACTCCAAAACTGCTTACACTTGAACCTGTGTATTCATTGGAAACTAGCTGCACTTATGCCTAGTTGACTCCTTGACAGAATGAATGTTTACAATGTGATATTTGCCTCTCTTGCATTTCGCTTTAGGCAAAAGTGTCTGCTAAAAATGTATGCTAAATATATAAATGACAATGCATTAGTCATTGTATTCTTTTGTACCCAAATGAACTATCCAAATACTTTGATGTCTCATTAATAGTGTAGTCTGATGGTAATGGTACTGATTGGCATACCAATCCAGCTTTGATAGATCTCAATTGCAGCTTCTATTTTGAAAGTGTCCACGTCTATATGGCCCCCAGACTCAGGACAGGAAGTAACCCATCCATTATCGTAGCGTGTTGCTTCAGGCACTGGTTTCTACAGATAGTGTATCATTCAGTTTGATCTTCCTGATGCTCTACTTTTCCTTCATCCATCCATTTTCTGACCAAGGGGCAGCACAGGGCGCAAGGCCGGGCTACACCCTTGGATGAGATGCAGTCTGTCGCAGGGTGCATGCAGTATATGCACCGAGTCACATGCATGGTCATACTGTATGGGTGGCTTAGAGCCGGAATGCATCTAGAACGTGGAGGAAACCCACACGACATAGGGGAGAACATGCAAACTCCACACATACATAGAGCAGAGGTGTCCGTGTTTTCTGCAGATATCATTTGCGTCACATGGGCACAGAAATCCCATTGTTCAGTAAATAACTAACTTTGGCAAGGTCACCGATTGAGCTTCAGGAAGCCCCGGGATTCCCGATCCTCAACACAAGCCTCCTGCTAGTTTATTAATCTTCCCCCCTGATGTTGTGCACACTCGGCAGGGACCAAGAGGGCCCCATCTCTGGGGTCTTTTGCGTCCGCCACTTCCTGCGATCAGCTTTGCCGTCGGCCGCTCCAGTTCCTTCCACTCTCTATCTGTCTGGGTCTATGTGGACTTTGCTTTTCCGCAGTTTGGGCTGAGCAAAGGACTCCCTGTCAAAGACAGCCAGCTAAACGTGTTCTGCTCCCGCGCTGCCTCCGATCGTCGTGCTGAAATCGCCGCGCAGCGTGGGAGAGGATTTCCCTAATCTGTACAACTGAGTTGTATCAGTTCTACGTCTTGACTGATGGTTAACTGTGCTGCTTTTTAAACGTCTTGAGCCGAGCAGCCTGGGTAAGTCAACAGCGGTGACAGGCATTTCTCTCCAGTGCAGCCTACTAGCATTTTCTGCACACACTCCCTCATCACACACCGCTGCAGCGTAGCGAAAAGCGCATCACTGAGAAGCGTCCCACCTTTTACCCCATCTTACGCCCTCATCAAACGGCGCCTTTGGGGACGAGATCCTGTCGGCTCCTTAATCTGATTAAAGTCCCCTGGTGTCAGATTAATAATTTTAATGTGCCAATCCAATTACTGCACTGTCTCATGAGCAGATGCCAAAAAGGCTAAACTGCCTGAGTATTTTCATTTATTAATTTACATGTTTTTTTTTTCTCTCTATTTATTTCTGTTCTCCATGCAGATGCAGTCAGCCAGCTCTCAACATCTTGCAACAAGAGAAAAGGCAGCCCCTGTATCCAAAAGTGTCACTGAGGCCTTTCGGGCACAAAAAAGCAATTAACTGTTCAACTGGAGAATGGCATTAAAATTAACAAGCAATTAATTTTTAAAGCCAGGCCTTTAGCAGCACACGCCCGTCCTCGCCTAAGCGGGCCCCGTCGTCCCCACACCCCATGTTGTTAGCATAGACAAAGCTGATTTTGAGGAAAAAGGTCAGAGGTCACCTCAGCGTCTGGAGAAGGAGTGAGAATGTAGGAGCGAATAATGGCAGGTATTTCTGTATCCCTTCAAATGAGGAGAGAATTACTGATCCCGTTTCGTTCAACATTTCCCCTCTCCTCTGACTTCTGGCATGACCTGGTATTTACCTGGCATTTCCTTCTGCAAAATCTGTGCTATTACTGATTTTGATATCAGGAAGTAAGTGTTGTGTGGTTTGTATACTGTTTTATTTTGTTTGTTTTAATCCTTCTTGAGAAATGGTGGAATGTAGGACCTGCCAACAAGTCAGGTATCAAAATACCGCAACTTGGAAAATACCGCCATCACTGCCCAGCTTATTAATTGCACCTGCTGTGGCTCCCATATAAGCCAGCAGAACAGCATCAGTTGTAGTGTGGTGTGCCTGTCTTAAAAATGAGCTAAAAATAAGAATATCCCTCCAGTGTGACTGAATCAACTTCAGCTGACTCACCTGTGTGTATATTCTGCACCAGATGACATGTTGGAGATGGCTTGTCTCAACTGGAGAACTTTATTGAGGAAAATGATTATGGCACAGAACTAGTATTCCTGAGAACAAGAAAGGGGATGATATCCATGTCAGCATTTTTGTAGATTCCTCGTTCACCATGATTCTACATGTCTGCTTTTTTAAATAGTAACCCAAAATCAGAATTCCCTGGGGCAATACTGGACTCATAGGTTCATCCTGCATAATCTCATTCTGAAAAGGTAATGACTCCCCAAATGACTGTATTATGTTTCTAAATCTCATGGGTCTGTTCAGTAACGTGATTGGCTTTTATCTACCAATCGCATCTGCAACTCTGGAAAAAATGAAGAGACCACTCCAGATTTCCTAAAAATCTGCATTCTCAAATCCTGGTTTGATCCTGGTTCCGCTGGCAGAAGGCTACACTGGATGGCAGGCTGCTTACAGGCTCAAAGTTTCTCAGACAGCAGTACACAACAAGAAGGTGAAGCAGGAGATACTGGCAGTAACCAAAAACCAGCCGGGCAGAGGGCAGAAGCGTCTTTCTAATGTCAGAGATGACCGTCAACTTATCCAACAGTGCTCCATGAATCGGAGGGTGACCTCAAGTGACCTTCAAATAGAATGGGAAACATTAAGTCCAGGTGTGAAGTGCACTGCTAGGACAGTTAGGACTGCTAGGACTCCTAGACGCCTTTGAAGACCCCTAAAGCAAAGAAGAGCAATCAACGAGAAGCAAGGAAAACCCAAGCTGGAGTTTGCAAAAAAATATATATATTTTACACAGATGCATTCCCATAAATTGAGAAATGAGTGAAACTATTTCTTTCCAGAGCTGTATATGTGTTTGTGCCCAGGTCCATGAAATCAGCATTTTCATCTAAAAGCTCCCAGAGAACAATGTAAAGAAGAAATTTAGCAGAGCCCTAGAACTCAGATGCACCCAAACCATCACAGCATATATAATGAACACATATATCCATTACATGGCTCAGCTTTTGCACATTAGGTCAGCTTGCAGAAAGTATATTCTATTTCATGTGGAAATGTAAAACAATTCAGTGATTTTGGAGAGTTAGCTCAGCTAAGAGGTACGTGCCTGGCTGCCTTTTCTTTGGATGGATGTGAAAAATGAGTGGTAATGTGTACATAGCTAGCAAATTGCTCGGTGGGAGAAAACTTTTTGAGGAGAGAAAATGAGCCCTTGGTTAAGAGAACCAGCTCTCGCTGCTCTGTAGAAAAAATAACCTTATATTGTGAGACGTAAACAGGATCTTTTTTGTGTGATCTATCAGCCCTTGCTGCATTTCCTGGGAAATGTTGTTTGTGGTGATGCCCCGCAGGGGGTAGATGGATGTCTTAGTGGCCGATGAAGATGGCAGCCTCTGGGTGAAGCTTCAGGTGCCTCTTTGGAGAAGATATGCCCTCCTTTTTCTCCTTTTAAAAAATTCTGTTTTACAAAACGTATCATCATTGTCGTGTTGTTTTTGTAGTAGGATTGTATTATCATGATCGTATGACTCTTCCCGCTTTTCTAAAGCCACCTATCCAATTCGGCATCAACGCAGATGTGCAGAAACTGACCATCAAACGCTCCTCATGTCTCACCAGTCCTTTGTGGTGCATCAGTGTCTTCAGTGGACGCAACGGAGCGATTCTGGGATTTCTTGTCGTAGGGGGCATGAGGGGCCTTAATTCATACAGAGGGACCAACCTTATATTAACCAATCATATGTTTTGATTTGGTGAGTGACAAAGAAAGGGGGCACTCTGATGGCCAGTCAGCTTACAGTTGAGACAAGTGCCACTCT
>JAODJW010000013.1:351106-377662 GCA_026777045.1 Hyperopisus bebe | reverse complement strand
TTGCCCCCCCCCCCCCCGTGACAGACCCGCCGAGTGTCGGCTGCAGGCACGCCGCTTGTCACAAGGGCCGCGACGAGACTCCAAGCGTCTCCGAGGAAGCGCTTGTCAAGAAAAGTGTTGTGCTGTTTCATTTGAAGGTCCCACAATGTGTCAGTTATTCCTGCTCTGTGTCGTATCCATGGAGCATGGGGGGGTAGGGGGAGGTGCATCAGATCACTGACAGCAGTCTCTCCATTAATCTTCCAATACAGGACACGCTGTCCTTGGGGAGATGGAAGATTCGAACCTACAACCTTCTGAGTCCCGTCACACTGAGGTTGCACATCACCCCCCATCCCTCAGCTTCCTTTGACATGCTGCCATATAGACTCTGATTGTCCTGGTCCATCAGACGTCAGCTTTAAACCCCTCCGCTTCCCCTCGAGGCCACCTCAATCCCCTCCACCTCAATCTGCTTCCTAAACTAGCATAATAATTCTGACAATGATGGCTGGTATGAGGTTAAACAGCAAATTGCTAAACAGGGGGCCATCGACTAACCCACCCTGACCCCCCCCTCCAGTGGTGCCCTCACCAGCTGCCCGGGGGGGGCGTATTGGTTTACACAGATATCTCTGCTCTGAATCATAACACGATAGCATCCTGCGAGCTCCTCTTGCTGCCATGACCCAGGGAGGGCAGTTATTATGAGAAAAACAACGGAAGCATATTCAATTCGACTCCAGGCCTTTCTCCTGCGTTCTCCCATTATCCTTAATCTCTGGCAACCCAAAGGCTGAAAGCTGGGCAACTCTGTCACCGACAGAATGAGAAGCAGCTATGCTGGAGAACACCTCACATTTAAACAGACAAACGTAGCCTGACCGGTAAAACAGAGGTCATTACTCAGATCTGACCTTTCAGTGCGTAGTTGTCACTTATAACAACAGAAAAGGATTCTCATGCTCTAAAATTTAGTCCAAGCATCTAAAGGATGCTTGGACTTAAAATGAACTGTTCCCACGAAAGGTCAAAATGAAGGAAAAAGTGAAAACTATAGGTCGCTTTGAAAGTTTGGTGGGGACACAACCTGATGTGTGTGAAGTGGGGTTTTTTCAGGGAAAAGAGTTTTGTGGTTTAACAGAATAGGGTGTGGAAGAAAAACAAAGTACAGTCATTTCTGCTTTGACTGGGGGGAGGGGGGGGTGGAGTTGGCTTTCAGGGAAAACGATACAGGTGTCTGGTCTACAGATGGAGTAGCTAAAGTTTTATGCCATCAGTAAGAGGCTTCAGGTGTCCAAAGTGGCTCTTCAGCTGGCCCACCCTGCACCACCACACACTCTCACTGTTTTCACCTTCCGTGTAATGCGAGGAGTGGCTGGCAGGATCCTGTTTCCCTGATGATGTCATTCCGCTCCCGGTGCGGGCCGCTCCCCGCTGGGCATCCTGTTTGCTATGTATCGCTCCACGACACAGGAGGTCACATCAGCACAGCTGGGCCACGTCTGGTGACCCGTCCTCCACACCCCAACACCTGACGCCTCAACCAGTAGCGTGTCTGTGCCACTCTGGCAAAAACAGAGGCTCACACCTCACACTGCACTGCCAACCAGTCTTTGAGTCTCCATCCCAGCTGTAGGTGCGTGGAGTTTGCATGTTCTCCCCATGTTGTTGTGAGGGGTCCTCTGGGTTCCCCTCACAGCTCAATGTGTTAAGGTGAAGTAGCGTTGGCAAAATATCTAGAGTTGGGAGCAGTGTGTGTCGCCTGTGATCAGATGGTGCCCTGTCCTGGGTTATTCCCCCCCGGTGCCCATTGGTACTGAGGTAGGCTCCAGACCCCGCAGAGGGCAAGTAGGTATTAAAAATGGATGGGTTGCTAAGGTATGGTTTCTTTTATGGATTTTGAAGACTCACGGGAGAACACATATTAGAGGCAATTAATTTTGGCTAAAATGGGTCCCTGCGATGTTGGATAAGCAATTGGTAGATGGATGGATGGATGGATGGATGGATGGAAGGAAAGAGAATGGTTTTGCAGCAGCAATTTTCTTACAGTCAATAGATGTTTGCCTGACACTGCACCGATGTAAATTTCAAATCATCCTCCTACACTCCAACAAAAGGAGGTATACGAACAAATTTCCAAAACTCACTCGGCCTATTTTTTGTTTTTGAGATGAGACAATGACCTAAAGTCAGGCTTCCTCATCATATTGCAGTATCAGGGACAGGAACATTTTGAAATGGCTCAGCATCGACACAATCGAGATAAAGAGGGCTGCCCAGGCAGCACTGGAAGCCACTAAATGCCACACTGATAGCAGCCTTTGTTTCATGCGTGCCTTTTAGGAACTGTAGTTTGCCTTCTCTTCCTCACTTTGTTGGGCATAACTAGGGTCAGCGAGGGTCAGCTGACTGACTTGCTGGGTTTAGTCTGTGTTGAGTCTGTGTATCTGATTACACTCAGAACAGGTCCATCGCAGAAGAAGTTGTGTTTTGCGTGTTTGTCAACTTCCACTTTTCCGAGTGCGATTTTGGCTTGTGTATGATGAAGCCTTCAGCGTGGATATGCTCAATTAAACGACGGTTATTTACGGCATGCCCTGTGGGCGTACGTTTCAAGGCAAAACAGCTTTTGCTTCTGCCTATTACAGGAAATTAGCTGTTGGTTAATAACAACAACCCGCTGCTTGTTTTCGTTGCTGGAAAAAATGGGGAATGTTTCGAACTATGTCCTGCATGGGGGATAAATCTGCCAAAGGAGGTGTGTCTTCCAGGGGAGCAGTCCTCCGTGCCTCTGAAATGTCCAGCTGAAAGGCTGTTACAGGCACACGTCTGAGAAATGTCCCTGGCTGTCTGGCTAATGCAGATTTACGAGTCCGCTGGTGCCACTTGTTGTCGAGGACTATTACGAAAGAGAAATGTGTCTTTTTGACCTAATTGTACAGATATCTAGCGATGAATCAAGTCACTGGGGTGCTCTTACAGCTGCTCTCCATCTCTTAGGTATCTCCTGAGGAAAGCCTTTCAGCAGCAAGGCCAACATCTCGCTTCTGGGCTTTCAACTGTGCGGTGTGGCATGACGAGCTGTGTTACATCACGGATCCCGGCCTGTCATGGTCCACTGGCTCCATGACGATCCGTTTCATGGAACCATAGCAAGGGTCAGGAGGAGGTATGAAGGAAACATCATGCTTAACATGAAGTGGAAGTAACTACCTTGGCTCTGGACCTCAATCTCTTATCCTCTTCCATTATCAGGCCCAGCAAAGTCTGGGGGAGGTGTGTGGCTCAGTGGGTTTGTGCCTACGTGTGAAAGGTTGTTGGTTCAAATCCCATGGTCAGCAGACCGATTTCCTCACTGGGACCTTGAGCAAGGCCCTTAACCCCAAATTGCTCTAGCAACTGGCTGACGCTACTTTCTCAAAACGCACATTGGCTAAATAAATATATCAAACAGAAACTTACATGTAATTCAATCACTGTGTCTGATGTCCTATTATTCACTATAATTACTCTATATTCATACTTAAATTTTCTGTTTTCTCAATATTACCATTTTTTTTTTTATAAATTCATTTGCCGATATCTCACAGGTCATGGGGGGATTTGCTACCTCAGTGACAATGGTGTTCTCATCTTTTTTGAAAACCATCTCAAAGACTACAATAAGCTCACAATTCTAAACGTGTGACTGGCTTTGGTTGACTACCTCCTCAAAGCTCTTCTGCTCGGACTCATATCTGCTGCTTCTCATCCCGATGAAAATATCCATGTGAATATCAAATACGAGCAGATACTCCAGAGCATGCAAGGAGCATTAATATTCTCTCACTCTCCGCTGCCAGTACTGGGTACGATTTCTACCCTTAAATCCTGAGCTGAGACTGTTGATGGGAAGTGTTGCTGGCTGCCCTCAAGGTCAGAGCGTGGGAGAAAGCTCGGAGGAGATTGTGCTTTTGCTGTCAGTGTTGCGAGCTCTGTTTGCGTGGCAACGACGCATGTTTTGCTGCAGGCTATGAGAAACACTGATTGCACAGGTCTCTTCTGTTCATATTTATGCCAAAATTGAGGATGGCGGCATCGCGGCCGCTGCATTATTCATCAGCCGAATCCTCCCGGGCTACATGTGTAGCTCTGCAGCGGTTCCTGGACGTGAGCTCAAAGATCTCTTGGTCCCAAGTCAGACCCTTGCAGCGTCTCTCCTCTGAACCAGGCAACATCGACTTCTCCCGTTCTCAACCTCCTGTTTGCTATCCCTCAGCCAACAGCTGTTCCTGTATCCACCAGAGACCTGTTCCCATGCCAACCTCGCATACACAAGCACGGTAGATACTGCCGGCTTCGATAGTGTTGCTGCTTCAGGCTGTGTATGTAATCATGAAGTTGAATGGGATATTCGGAGTGAGGGAGACGACCGGATGATGGAGTTTTTATTCCATCGCTGTTTCAGAAGCTCACATTCTGTCAACCAGGCCCTCTGGACACCATCAGGGTTTAATTGCCCAGACATAAAGCTTGTTGATCCCCTCATAGAAGAAGGAGAAATGTAGATTATGGGGACAATGGGCTAAACTTGCATAAAATAAATTTAACAAAAGATTGGTTTCAGATTTTTTTCCTGCACAAACATGTTTTATGGAACTTTGTGGGGAATGCTGAAGACCATCAAGCTGAAGGAGGGCATGTTCTGAGGAGGAGGCCATGGTCAGGGGTCAAGAGACAATCCAATGGCCAGTTTCCGGTGTGAGCAACCCTGTAGCTTTTTGCTGGTGAGCCAATCCAATGGCCAGTTCCTGTTGAGTCAATCTAATGGTCTGTTTCTGCTGAGCCAATCCAGTGGCCTGTTTATGATGAGCCAATCCAATGTCTTGTTCCTGGTAAGCAAATCCAATAGCCTGTTCCTGGTGAGTCAATCCAATGGCCTGTTCCTGGTGAGCCAATTCAATAGCTTGTTCCTGGTGATACCACTTGGTACCAGGCCTTGGAGAATGTGGGTACACTGACCATCACAAGCATACTCACAGAAGGAGAGGCAGATGGCTACTTAACCCTCCTGTTCACTTTACCCATTAAATGCCAGTGTGTAGGTGCTACGTGATGAACTTTGAGAGAATGTGCCCATTTGCAGCGGTGCTGTGTGCAGGGATGGACAGTATTTCTGATAGATGTATTTAAAATATGTATTTTAAATGCAAAATTATATTTTGTAATTTGTATTTGACTGCATAAAAATGTTAAGTACTTTGTATCTTGTATTTGAAAATACAAAAAATGCCTTCACCATAATGTATACATGATGCAATATTCATACACAAAGTGCATACACAAGGAGGAAGTTCAGTTTTTTCAGACATTTTAATGAATGACCATTAGTGATAATAGTTGATCACTTGTGTTGATCCAAATGACTCCATTCACGCCTATTCATGTTTAATGTTTTTAAGATGTTGCTGAGTGAAACGCTTAAATTGCATTTGTCATTTTTTTATTTTATATTTTGTTGTTTTGAGTTAATTGCATCTGTGGCAGTTTTGTCAGTTAAATAAAAAAAAAATCTTTATGAGTTTGTTACTATTACTTTTCCATTCGATTGACTTTCCATTATCCAAGTGTTCATGTGAGTAGTTGGGATACATTTAGGACACTTCAGAATATTTGACCTTTTGTCTGGTTTCACATTTGTGTCTTGATAAGCATGTTGCTCCTGTGCTTTACCATTTGAGTCAGTGTGCTTGTGATCGAACAGGTTTATATAGAATGCAATGCATGAAATGCATTTTTGTATTTTTAAAACTCAAAATACTGTAGTTTATTTTCATACTTTGCTTGGTGGCTGTATTTTATAGGTTATTTTGATGCACCTACAAATAGGGTATTTGGTATATTGTGCCAAAATACATTTTTAAGTATTTTTCCCCATTTCTAGCTATGTGTTTTCCATCACTTCCTAAAACAGACTTTGACTGCTTTGCTAATAAACACCATCAATTCATGTATCACCCTCTTATGGATATGATTAAGTCCGACGTGAGTGAGATTTGCATAGTACATTAGCAACCAGCTTGTGCTTTGCGTACAGATGTTACACACAAATTAATATGTGGCTCAGGTGTTATAAAACCGTATGTTAGCCTAGCAATTGAGCATCAACACAGGGAGGAAGTCGGGTGAGTGTTCCTCTTAATTATGGCAATGATGGCAATGGAATGCAAAGAAAAAAAGTGTTGAGTGGAGAGCAAGTGGAGATTGTGGAGAGTACAAAGAGAGAGATTTGAAGATAATCGCAGTGCTGTACTGAGGAGAGTACTAGGCCCCAGAAGAAAAGACTATCCACACTGTAGTAACCGTGATCAGACAGTGGTAGGAGACAAGCTGGTTGTTACGGGCAACAGCGCAGGCCTGGCTGGTGGCTGAGGTAGAAGCACTTTGCTTCCCCAAATGAGATGGGGAAGTTGAAGTTGGTGGCTGCAGGTGAGGGTGGCACTTCCCCTGGCACGCACTGATCCATACGATATGAGAAAAGCGAAGCTGCAAAATCTGTGTATGGCAATGCCAGCACCTTGTGATCCAGTGCCGATGGATTGGAATTGGGAGCGGTCCGAGCACCCATCCTTGAGGCACTCCTCTTGGAAGAGGCGATGCCTCCCCTTGCCTCCCGACAACAGCAGGAAGAATGTATCAGTGGCAGCTAAGGATTTCAGATGGATTTCAAGGGGGACTGAACCAAAGGGCTGTTGTGCAAATAGCTCTGCATCTTAATACCCTGGCTAAGGATGAAGCCATTCTTGTGGGTCAGTGTTACCCGCTAAATGACTGGCATTCAGTTCTGAAAATGAGCAATCTTGTTTCAGTTCTGCAATGCAAACCACCGTCTGAGATAAAGAGCTTAGCTTCAGCACAAATGTGTTCTTTTTATTTATATATAAGTAATTATAGTAGGACCTTGGGCCACACATTCTCTGTCTCTTTTAATTTGGGGTCCCCTCATCGTCCCTAACCTCATTGAAAGCGGTATCATTAGAGATTATTATCTAGTCTTGTGGGGCACATCCCATCCAACCTCTCGGAGGCTGGGGTTGGGGGGCCGCTCACTTCCCCCTCCCCCTCAGCAGGCACTTGGAGTAGGTGTTGGGTGTTTCATCAAGCGGGGCTGCCCAAAAAGAGACATCACCCGTGACCCGTGGCTCCGTTTCCAACGGATACAGATGACTGTAATCTCCAGCCCGCTTAATTATCTTGGTTTCCCTGAAGTATAAGGTTAGCCTAGTAAGCTCAAGACCAGCCCAATGCCTTCATGCACTGTTGTGGGGGCTCTGTACCTTAACCCCCCAGGCAGCAGTATACCTGAAAGCCGGACTGCTGGGCCTATCGATTGGTATTTCAAAGCCTTGGTGGCAGATGAGAGGCCGTGAAAAGGCCCCCATGTGGAGCTGTCATTTCAACCGGAGGTTCCTGCTCCCCACATAGAACATGAACCCCCCTCCACTTCCAGACACCTGCCCCCCCTTTGCAGAAAACACTTAAATGTCAGCCTTGAGCCTTCTCCCTGTAATTCTCAGCTGGAATGATAAAAGCGGGGCCTGAGAGCAGGCCGCTGAAGGTCACCACGGCGGACCGCAGAAGAAAAACGGTGCCGCGGACAATGGAGGAGGAGCCAAAACCTTCACTGCTCTGCTCTAATCCAGGAGAAAGTTCTCACCAGGCTGAAAGCAAACAGTGGGACCTCCAGGCCAGACAGCCTTCAGTCTATTGCCTGCTCAGAGAGACATTTATCTATTTATTTATTTTTAAGAGGTCTCTCCACACCATTCTTTATCAAACAGTCTCCACACGGATATCATATGGCCAATGTCCGACCCACTCTGGTAGGCAACATGATCGCCGAGAATGGATTCTGACTTCTTAGTAATAGGAGCCAAATCTCTTTGGAGTATCAGTTAAACCTATTGCCATTATTGTCATTATAGTCAACCTGCTCTTATATAACACCATTACCTGAGGTAGCAGCAAGTTGCTCTGTCATAGCGCTACAGACTTTTCCTTTGGACCCAACATGCACAGTTCAGTGACAGACTAAGGTTATCAACACGCAGAAGCAGATAAAAATTGCTTGAGCCATTATTGCCTGTGACCCTGCTGTATGTAGTTGCACGCAATAGGCATTGTGCAAAACAGAAGAAACGCAAGAAGCATAGTTTGTTCTTATCATGCAAATTTTGTCTCCTTCACATTAGTCTATTTGGTGAAATCAATAAAGATTTTATTGTTTTAAAGACACTCAGGGCTGCTATAAACTGTGTGAAACACAGCAATTCAAAAGATGTGCCTGTTTTGCCCCACATCTCATTGCCTTCTCACATCTCAAGTCTTGCTTCTTCATTGCGTGAGACCAGCAGCGTTTGTCATCATTTGTGCTTGGCATCAGACCGCCCCAATGGCAGGATTTGAAGTCTTGGATCACCCACTGCTAACGCAGACTACTCGCAGTGGTAGTGGCTTTTAAATTACATGCTGAATCGAAGACGAGTTCCATACCCTTAAGCTGTAGTAGTGGCCCCTATTTCCTCAGCGGTTGCAGTATGATCCCCTCCAGGAGTGACACTGGCTATTTTTCTGTTTATTTAGCAGCTGTTTGGGGGGTAGTGAAAATATCACAGCAAGGTTTGCTCATAATAGCTCAGTTAGCGAATGCTAGAGAGGTGAGTGCCCCCCCCTCGAAGGCCTAGTTATCCTTCGGTGAAAACACCGGAACAAGATGGAAGATGTTCCGAACATGGCAATCTTTGGTGTTACGCAGTAGGCTGGGAAACTAGGACAATATTACAAAGTAACTAAGTATTTCATGTCAATATAGATGTTCTATGTACCTGATGGCCGAAACCAGCTCAGCCGATTCGGCTGCTGCCGATTCTGATTGCCACAAGGCCGGATTGCAGGGCTGCTCTCTTCCAGGTGTTCCGCCGGCAACATTTCCATTTTTCCAATGCTTGTTTTCTTCAGGAGACTGCAGCATGGACGCCCACACTGGGGGACCCGTTGTTTATTTAGTTTGGCTTAATTTTCCCAGTGTCCTCCTTTCGGCATCGCTAATTAGCATTTCAACACTGTTTGCAGGGAGGGAAGAAAAATAAGCTAATTGTAGGACAGCTAATTAATTTGTCATACATTGACATGAGCACTGCCGGCTTCTGAAGTGGAAAGGAAAAACGAATGTGGAAAATGGCATAAGAACCGATTGTGATGTTCCAGGCTTTCGACTGCGTTCTCTAGCGTTACATGTTCAGTTTTAGAGGGAGGAGGTTTCCGCCAGCTCAACGTTTCTGTTGCTAAAATGTCCATTTTGATTTTCTCTTTGTCCCGTCTTGACACTTTAGCATAACAGAAGGAATCAAACTTGTGTAATTCTTTTTATCTGACAGTAAATGTAAACATTTCTTATCAAGGGTACCTGTTTCTTGCTACAGATTTGCTTGCTGAAACTTTGTAAACCACATAATTCTGGTTTCCTGCTATGTACATAACCTCATTTCAAAGGCCAGCCCTTTCACATATTGAGTTTTACTTTGTGACCCCCTTAATGTAGAATTTTAATTGGCTGGGAGGCGAGTCATGGTTTGCATTTGCATTTCAGAGAAATATTGCGCTCCCTATTTTCTCTACATTTACATCCGGTGTACTGGGCAACCTTGACAGATAGTGTGAGTTTTAATTGCAGTTATACAAGGCCCCCACCTGACATAACAGATTTAAGGTGCCCTCAATCTGTTTGTTTTCTCCATGTCTGAAATTCAATTAAATTTTATTTGTATAGCGCATTTTCACAACATGACATTGTCTCAAAGCGCTTTACATTATTCCTACCCAAAGCTCCCAGAGAGTAAGCCAGAGGCGACAGTAGCAAGGAAAAACTCCCTCAGGAAGAAACTTTGGGAGGATCCGGACTCAAAGGGGGGGCCCATCCTCCTGGGGCCGGCAGAGGAAACCCTAACCCTAACCAGAATCAAAGGGGGAGCCCATCCTCCAAGGGCCAGCAGAGGAAGTCAGATCAAAAGCCTAAGGTCCAGTGGCATTAAGGATGCTGATGTCAGGGTAGGCAGGTGAAGGTGTTGCTTCTGATGGCAGGATGAGTGGAGGAGAGGTCGAAGTAGGAAAGACGCCAGAGTCAAGGGGGGCAGCACTGGTAGCATGGCAGGTGGGGGAGATGTCACATGGCAGAAAGCCGTGAAGTCAGTCAGGAACCAAGACACACATACACACACACACACATACTAATCTGATGTGAAGGAAAAACTTTTGTCCTGAATGCATCATCCTTTTTTGAATAAACTCTCAAACAGTGATATTTATACCCTGAAGATCCACCTACTGAACACTTTATTTCCATAGCATCATTCCTGATGATGACTACCATACAAAAGTAGCAATCTGCCTGAAGCTGACTAGCATGACGCTAAGCTAACGCCCAGCAGGGTTCATGGCACGTGTCACCGGCGGGTGCTTTCCCAAGCACCTGCTTTTAGTGCTACTGATGTTCCGTGAGTGTCTCTCTCTCTCTCTCTCTCTCTCTCTCTCTCTCTCTCTCTCCCTGTCACTGCCTCGATGACTGCAAAGAAAGGCACACAGTTACGTGAAAACCTGAAAGACGAGAAACGGCCGCGGTTTGGAGGACGGTGAGAACGGGAGGGAGGGGAAGTTGGGAGGGGTGAGAAAAAAAATCAAGAACAACAATACTTCCAAAGTCCACCTACACACCTGTATAAGGTACTTGCGATACGGCGTGTGATTCAGGTGAGACGTAATTCCAAACTGGCTCGGACCAAGCAGAGAAGTGACATGTAGGCTGCTCTCCTCCTTGTCAGCTACTTCACATTGGTTTTCAATGGCCAGACGTGAGTCTTGGCTTCTGGGAGACTGGCTTTCTTAAAGGATATTGCTCCTCTCACCTGCCGGCCATGTGGTCTTCAAGATCCACCATTCTGGTTCTCTGCTGTGTTGGTGAGTGCCTTCAGGGTCTCTCTGAGCTGGTTGATGTCAGGGGTTTTCGGCGACTGGTGGGTGCTGCTATAGGCTAAAGAGGCTTGGGGGGGCAGGCAAGTTAATTAGTGAATTGTTAAAAGGACTGAGCCCTAATATTTTTCACTTTAATGTGAAGGCTCCATTGGAAATATAATCTTTATTGGACAGCATAAAATATGACTATACTGTCAGACTTTTCATTAATCCTTAAAAAAAGTGTTTTTTAGTGGTGTGGAATGATCTATGGTGTTTAATAAGCTTCCACAGACTTTGTATTCTCAGTATTGCTTCATATATATATATATATATATATACATACATATATACATACATACATACATACATACATACATATATACATATACATATATATATATGTGTGTATGTATTCTGGTGACTAACTAAGGACATAATGGCATGACTGACTTTGCTATTGGATTTTTGGTATTTTGAAAGATAACAGTGCCATGTGAGGCTGGTGTGGAGAGATGGGCTAATCTCAGATGGGCTAAATTTAGACCCCTGGTCTACTCTAAGATGCCAAATTCCCAGTGCCAGTCGATGGGACCGATTCTTCCACTGAAGCAGCTGGAGATGTAGGGACTCGTTAGGCCTAAGAGTGCCTACTCTTCTTTAGCAGTTTCGAACTGTGCTGGGTCTCCTTCAGTCTTCCTGTCCTACTAAACTCAGTTTTTTTGCGGGAATGTCAGAACTGACAGACCCTCTTCCCGTTGCCCATGGCAATGAGATAATCCACTCACCCAGCTCCATCTGGCCCCTCTTCAGGTTGTTCGATTGCACAAGTGCTCCAGTTTGGAAACCCATACTTTGAGTCCAGAAACTTCCACAACGTCCTTCGCTGGAACCAGACAAACAGTACTGATGAACCCATTCTCTACAGTGTTCAGTACAATATGTGAGTACCTGCCAGCGGACGACTCTTTCCTCATATCGGAATTACTCAAACGACAATGTTTTTCCATTGTATTCCTATAGTTATCTTTTATTATGAAAGGGAATTGCAGTTTTTACCCACGTGTGCAATAGCATTGCTCTTGGAAATTGGACTTGTCCATGTTTTTGAATGAGATCCCTCCTGATAGCCTGAGAAAAAGCCTACCAGCTAAGAACCCAGACCTCTTGCCAGGGGGCAGGAACTCGAGCCCCTGGGCTGGGGAGACACTCTAGACTCACGTTGCGGAAATTCTCCAGATACTTTCAATTAGCCACCGCGGCTCTGCCAGGCTGGACCCCTGATGTGGGATACCGCGGCTGGCATACTGTGGGGTTTCCTCTTCAGGATCCCGCATTGCCGGATGCTATTATGTAATCATCTTTGTAACACTTTACTTATTGGGGCAAAAATAATATGGTATTAGGCTATCACTTTGGCAGTAATTAACCACAAACTAAGTCTTAGTTACATACTGATCACATATCAATTCATCAGTAATGAATCGTGATGCATGTTTCATCTTGAGCAGTTATTACATTTGTTACTATGTGTGTTAATTCTGTAAAGCTTTGTGAATTACTGAAGGAACTACTGAACGAGCAAGTCATGAAAAACTCTCATGTAAATTCATCATTAATGAATCATGATGCATCTTTCATCCCAAGCAGTTACTATATTTGTTACTATATCTATTTCTGTAAATCTTTGTGAACTACTTAGGAAGTACTGAAGGAACAAGTAATGAATAACACAAGTTAAATAGTGATCTCATGTTTGTTCATGATCAATGAATGGTGATGCATCTTTTAACTCAAGTAGGGGCTACATTTGTTCATGACTTGTTCTTGATTTTTATTTCAGTAGTAACTGAGATATTACTAAGCAGTTGTGCCCCATTGTGTAAAGTGTTGCCAGTCTTCTGCTCATTGGAGGAGCCCAGCTGTAAAATAAATAAATGAATAGATAGATAGATAAATAAATAAATAAAATCCGCTGATAAGCTGTGACCTCACAAAGTCCAGTCAAGGACATCGCGTGCGGCAGTTTTCTTCAGTCATCAGTCATCCCCACCGTAGAGTAAAGGGTAATAAAATGTCTCTGAGAAACCTTTTCAAAAAAGACAGCTGTATTATTAATTATCTTGAGCTGGGGGGTAAAGGCAGAGCCTCAGACTGAGGTGCAAATGGAATTGGGTTAATTCTGCTTATCATTTGCTGTGATTTGTCAGAGAATCACCCCACAGCAGTTTAACTCCTTCTACTTTCTTGAATATAAGGGGGGGGGGGTCATATCATTTGGGTTTTGTTGAGGCACAGACAATTCCAAAGTCTTTGAGTGCTTGTATAAGACTCCACGGTACTCATAGTCGCTGGCATGATAGATAACGGTTGTTTTTTTTACCATTTGTTGGGGTAATGCGATAATATGTCATCACCAGGTAGAAAACAGATGTACCTCAGAGATACAGCCATCTGCAGGAACTGCCAGCAACAAAATGACTTCCTCTCCACAGACTGCTGCACCTTTGGGTCTTAGCAGGAACTGGTGTGGATTTAGAAAAGGCACAATTAGACCAGCAGGGGGCTCTGAACCTGGCTGATTGGGTATTTACATGTGTCATTATTTAGTAATGTGCGTCCCTTATTAGATCACACAAGAAAAAGGCTTTTGGTTTTATAGTAGCTGTGTCCATGGAAACAAGAACACTTCTATTTAGATGTGCCAGAATGACATCACCAAATTTAGCTTCATGTCTCCATTTTTTTAAAATTGTTAGTTGGCTGTTTATCTCAGTTTTTTGCTGAGTTCAATGTTTTTTGCGCGTATTTCTAATTAAAGGTAATTGGAAGGACCAAATCACTCAAACATATTGTACTTTACCTCAGGGCAGATCCATCTGACATGAAGGCTGATCCAGTAGAGGGTCTCTGACACCCAGCAGCCTTAGAGCAGGCGGGGGGGGGGGACACCCTGCACGGGTCAGTCACACTCACACACGCCAAAGACGATTCAGAGACACCACCTAATCGCATGTTTCTGTGCTGCGGGCGGAAACAGGATGCCACAGAGAGAACATAGAAACTCAGACACACGTGGGGGTGGGAGGTAACACCAAAGACTGAGAGGCGAAAAATGAAATACAATAACGGTACACTGGGCCGCGGCTGCATGAGCCACGTGTGCTCGCCATTTGGAATAAGTATCCTTCCTTCCCTTTAGACACTTTATTTCTTGCTCACTTGTCATGAATTGATCCCGTCTGAACCTTAATGGATTCTTCAGACTCTTTTGCGCCTGGGGGTCAGAACGGTAATGTAATCCATTTAAAGTGATCGGCAGGATTTTCATGTCCAGGGTAATTCAGGTCCTCATTGAAACGATTAGCGCTGTGTCGCCGCACCATTCGCATTTTGTTATCACGCAGCCTGGGCGGATGCACGCTGCTTTGAGCCTGAAGTCCAACCTGGCTGACACACGTGACCCCATCTGCACTTCTATCAGCACCGTATTCTGACGCCCGCGAGACCCTCCCCTTCCGTTATCTCACATGCTCGAATAACCACCAGGATTTAATCAGCCCGGCCCGCAGGGATGGTCTTTGTCTTTCGCCGGCTTGCGATCCGCAGGGACGCGCCGTTTCTTGCCCAGGGTTTGTTTCCATCAAAAGCCGCCTCTGTGATTCTTTCTGCTGTCCATTCATCTGTTTGTTTGTTTTCCATGTCCATGCTATCGCTCCTCGGCCAAAGCATAGAGATGTTTTGTTGGGTCCGTGAGCGGCTGTGGGACGTGGGAGCAGTCCAGCTGTCCATAATGCAGGGACAGTTCTCTGGCCACGTGGGAGGTAACAAAGCCACCCCTCCACCCAGCTTGCCGATTCACTTTGCAGGCTTGTCAAGCAGACATGAAGTTTCATCCTTGCCTTGCTTCTTCCATGAGCTTACGGTGCCCCACGATACTGGGCACGCTTCATTCACGAGTGCGCGATCGATGTCACGGGTCTGCCCGTTGATGGTCACGCGTGGTGTGGTTTTTGTCATTCTCGACGCACGAGACGGCGGCGGTAAATATTAGCTGTGACAGTGAGCGTTGCACCCGGCCAGGACCGGACCTCTGCGATTCGTTAATCATGTCCGTCATGCGTCTGATCTCCTCAGGGAATCAGAACTCAGAGATAGTGAGACGCCGCCCCAGTCCTCCGTGCGGACGGGACTGCTGCAGAATCGGATCTGTTAAACAGCGGACAACTATTTACCTGCCTGTGCCCTTTAAGAACACAGCAGGACGTTTTTTGTACAGTCCTGCCACTTTCAAGGGATATAGCCACGTTCTAAGGATCTGTAAGTTATGCTCTTCACAGGTTTCTAACACGGGGTATATGCTGCTCGGAATTCAGCTTCATTAACATGGAACTGTTTGCGTCTCCTCTGTCGTTCTGCAGCTACGGTGATGAGTGGAAGGAGAAGCAGGAATGTCAAAACATTACAGCGCTGTCATGTGACCTGACGGCCGAGACGACCGACATCACGGAGCTGTACCACGGGAGAGTCGCAGCCAATGGGGGCAAGCCTGTGCTCTCCCCCCGTTTCTGTCCAATAAGAGACAGTAAGAGTGCCCCATCAGACTCCTTCCTGAGAATTAGCCTTAACATAAATGTCATGTTGGGGTGGGGGGTGATTCAGCTTACCATAGAAGCAGCCATTTTTAATGTTAAGCGAAGGTTTACTGTATTTTCAATCCCAACCCATTTCAGTCTTTGTCCAGCATTCAGCAAAAGATAAATCATTCCTTAGTTTCTTTGGCTTTGCCTTCCGTACCTCTGCAGCCGTCCTGGGGAGTCCCGAGGTGTCCGTCTCCCCTGTGATGAAATCAGTGACCTTGACCTTGAAGCTCCCAGTGGGTCCAGACAACAGAGCCTCACTGGAGGAGCTGCAGTGGGAACACAGAGAAGTCATAATCTCTTACACTGTCAAGCTGACCCCGGCCGAACAGGTATCAACCAAGAGCGAGTCAAAGTGTGTCTTAATGTGAGAGTCACAGTAGGAGTCAAAGTATGCCTTAACGTGGAAGTCAGACTAAGAGCCAAAGTCTGTCTTAGTGTGGGAGTCAGAGTATGCCTTAATGTGAGAGTCAGAGTAGGAGTCAAAGTGTGCCTTATTGTGTAAGTATTCCACTATAGACTTCCAGAATCAACTATATTATGACTCACAACCCTTGTTGAACAGATTCTATTAAAAAGCCTTGGTATTGGTGAGAAAGTCACTGTGATGCCCAACAGCGTTTCCCCACCCACCCCTCAGGGACCCCCAGACAGTCCACACTGGTTCCCTCCCAGGTCCCAGTGCACCTGATCTAAAAAAATCAAGAATGAATCAAAGACTGAAGAACACCAAATGCTTGGTGCAAACATACTGGAAGCTGGGAGGGAACAAAAGTGAGGGCAGACTGCAGGTTCCTGAGACGTTACCATGCGTCATTGATATGTTGAGTAATCATACCATATGGCTCTCTACTGGATTATCAGATTATTGCCACTATTATCAGTACAATTTCTTCCAGGCTCCACTGTAAGTATTGTGCTAGAGGGGTGGTAGCAATACTCTGGGGTGAGGTATTCAAGAGTAACTCATTGTGTTTACTTAAAAGAAGCCAAATATGATTTTTTTTTTTTCCGTGCAGCAGCCGTGTCACAAAATCTTAGACCCACTGAAGCATCTCCACACGAATGTAAGTATGCCCCCTGACCATATTATCCATATAATACAGCTTAGGTTTACCTTTAAAATGGCCTGCACTTGGCATATTACAATGCAATATGGGAATGTACATAAACCTCAGCTTTGTACCATCTGGTCGTACCAAAGACTTCAGATGGCAGTGAAGTGACAGTGCAAGGCCTGAAACCCAACACGGAGTACTGCGGACTGGCCACCTACACAGTGGAATACAACAAAAAAAAGCGATCCAGCGACCCTGCCGTCTTCAACGTGAAAACCAACACAGGTACTGCAGGTCTTGCATGAAGCCTGTGCCGGGTGCATTTAATGCGACAATGCAGGCGCAAGTTGTAGAATATCCTGTAAAAGTTTAATAACAAATGAGCAAGATCAAAATTTTCCAACTCTGCCTACAGCTGTTGGACAGTACTATGAGGAAATACGTTTCAAGACTGATTCTTTCATAGAGAGAGAAACTTCTTCTTGGAATGAAAAAATATATATTTGTGAAATAAAATGTAAATACTATAAAACAACTGTTTAACCAACTGGACCAGGCATCACAGTCACAGTTGAATGCGCAATTCAAGTTCCGTTAATCTGAATATAATGTCCAGATCCCTGTGTGGATCTAGAACCTCTTTCATGAGCACTGCTCACGGTGCCTTGCCTAATCACGTCCCAGCAAAAGGGATTCCGTCTTGCATGAGATAACTCGACCTTGTGTTCCAGCTCCATGGGCGTGGACTTCATTGCCAGAGGATGTTTAGGCTTCTTTCTTGATGGGTTTCAGAGTCGCCCAGCTTCATTGTTGACTTTCGGTGTACCTTGCAAAGCAAACACACGGCTGCTTGCACAAGACCTGTGCAGGTATGGCAGGGATGGTCACACACCAGCCCGTAACATCAATCTTTTCATCTCCCCACTTCTCCCACCAGGTCCGATGCCTTTAAAACCCCTGTTTGTCACATCCGCCGTGGTAGGGGTCCTGCTAATCATGGTGTTGCTCACCACTATCGTCTGGCTGTACGTCAGCAGGAAAAGCCAGGTCCCCTATTCTCTGGTGAGAGACCGCCTGCCTACAAATGGGCTGGGCCGCCCCGAGCTCTGTCCTTATTACCTTCAGAGTCTCACATTTCAAAGGAGGACGTGTTTCTCTGAGGCAGGCCTCCTCGCGGAGAGCGTCCCCGGCTTTGATTAGCAGAACGGGGCTTCATTAATGATATCGCAGTCCTGCATTTAATGCATGTTTGATTTAATGAAGCGATGGAGTGGATTTGAAAGCTCGCCATGAGTTATCTAAATCTCCATTACTTACATTTTCTGTGGTATTTACAAAGGAACAGGCACAAGAAAATATTAGAAACCAGGAATTAGCTCATCTTAATCCCTCTCGTTTGCATATTAATCTCATTTAATGTTCTCATTAATGCCTTTATTAAGGAAATGGGCTTAACGAATGTCAATATTTACACAGTATGACTGAGGATGATCCAAGCGGCCCACAACGTCTGATGTTTCAGCGGATGTCCTGGTCCTTACTTGTGCCTTTTGTTACAGACGCTGACGAGAAACAAGCCTCAGCACTCATGCCAGCACTATTCCAAGGAGAACGTTTATATCAGCAGGCTTGAGTTCTGCACCATCACCCCACACATCTCCATCGACCCCCATGGCCTGCAGGCGAAGGCATTAGTGAGCAGGGAGGAGTGTCGCCCCCTGCAGCACTGCAGTAATGCAGTTCTTCCCTGCCATTCCTATGCCAACCAGCAGGGACTGCTACAAAGCAGCATGGACAGTGCCCAGTCCTCTACGCACTATAGCCTGGTGGCGGGGGTGCAGTATGACAATAATAAAATCGAGTGGTTCCAACGGCCCGCCCCCGACACAGAGGCAGGAGGGGGTCACTTGCAGACAACTGCAACGCCCAACAACCCCGCCCATTTCAACCCTGTTGGGGGGCCACTGATGCTGGACCCCGAGCCAGGTCCCCTGGTGCTGCTCACCCAAAAGGGCCCCAATGGGCTGCTTCAGCTGCCCGAGCTGTTTGCCCTCTTGACGCCGGAGATACCTCCAGGAGACCTGGACTTACGGCCCTGTGGGGAGGGGGCCTCCATGCTGTCCTGCTTGATCATACAGGAGGATGAGGAGAGGCAGGACTCCATGCCGACGGAGGACCATGTTGTAAGGACGTACCTGCCCTCCCAGGCTAATCCCACGTTCTGTAGGTCACCCCCCCTCAGCCCCCCTAATCCTCACCAAACCCCAGACACCATGTCAAACTCCCCAGCTTTGATTCTACCTCAGACTACTGCAAATTGCCCCTCCAGCTACATGCAGAACTGGATCCCAGGTGCACCCTCTCTAGCCACAGCCTCTGGGGAGACCCCGCACTGGGGGGCAGTGGACTCTCAGCCTCGGCCTGAGGAAGGAGGGGTCGGGAGCTTCCTCGAAAGGTGGGAGGTGAAAATCGAGGGCTGACCTTCCCTCCCAGGAGCTGCTCTATCACATTCCAAGCGGAGAGAGACGGTCCGTGATTCCGGTCCCCGTGCGACAAATTCGGGACAAGACGGCAGGGCTGATGACGATGCAGCCACCGCCATTCCCATGAGGCTTTTCTGCAACCCTCGCCTCCGCTACTCCCCAAGGCCGCAGTCTGTGAAATGCACGCCATGTATATGAATGCACACAAGCATCCATAACACTGGGCAGCAGAGGGTACACGCTGGGTTGCAGGCTGGGCTTGCACGTTCTAAACCACGCAGCATGGCTTTGCATTGCTTGCTGGTGGAAGGAGTGATCCTTAATGCCATGTGTGTTTCCATCTGGTTTGTGTGTTTGTGTTTTTTGTTACATGTGGCCCCGTGTGAGTAACTCAACGTACGAGCCGCACACAGCACCAGATGAGATAAGAGACTCTTGATCCTGGTAACCATGATGCAATAAAGATCTCTGGCAAACCGCACCAGTCATTTGCATCGTTATGTATTCGGTTTGTCGAGCGCCACAGGCATTCAGAACGGTGGTGTCAGGATTAGCGCGCTCATGCGCGCCTGTGTGTTCCATAGGGATGCTGGGGGTCTCAGGCCTACCGAGAAATTCCCTAAAAAAGTAGGTTTGTATGTCAGCAAATGCATCTTGTGAATCCAGAGCCAATGGTTTTGACAAGAGGTCGTGCAGATTTAAGATGTTTCGGCTAAGCACTCTCTTCAGAGTAATATATCACCCACCACCTCCAGGATCTGAACACCCTTCAATAGTACCCCACCCACTGCCCTACTTCAGATGTACACATATATTTTGCCCATAATGTAAGCAGCAGTCTGCCTCTTATGGTGGCGTTCTGGCCACTGTCTGTCTTTCCCTTCTTATCTAGCAGAGCATGCTAGTGATCTGAGAGTCCTTGGTTTCAGACCTGGTATCAGCTGAGTCATTTAATCTTGGGCCCCTGAGCAAGGCCCTTAATCCCCCTGTCATTTCTGGGAGTACCTTTTTGGATGAAAACCTCTGCTAAGTAAAGAAATGTAAATGGAAATTAATTCTGCACACTTCCTGGTTCACCTCAACAGTGGTGGACAGACATCTCACGTAAACGATATGACCTCTGACCCCCAGCACCTGCTAACGCACCCCCTCCCCTTCCCCGATCTGCTTTGTGAGTTCGCAGCCCGCTTGCCAAAAATAGTCAGCGGCTGGACGGATAGAGCGGGAGCGAGCAAGCGACCGGACGGTCGAATGCAGGAAAGCTTGAACACGCACGCGGCAACCGGTTGCTAGGTTACGCTCTGCCAAAGCGGCGGGTGGACTGGAGGGGAAAAAGCAAGCTTCAGCGTGCCAATATCAAAGCGTGCTTCTGCACATTTGTTGTCTGCCTTTGTGAGATTAATGGGGTTCGGCAGCTAAATCACTCAATCGTAATCAATTGTAAGACCTCTAATTACAACTTCCGAGCTGCATGTTTTTTTTTTCATTTTCGTTGCTGCTGTCAGAAGGAGCTTCCACAAGCTGTTTTCTGGAGAAATAAAAAGAGAAATACATTAGGTGTACTAATGGAGTGGATTTAATTGCTAGTTAGTAAGGAGGATCCCCATATTCTCGCCGTACAGCTGTAGGCTTCAGATGTGAGACTTCATTGCAATTTTAAATCTTTGCCCCTTTCCTGCACATCCCCCTGCCTGCCTTTCCCTGCCTTCCACCACATTCCCATTAAGGGCCCAAAGGGAGATGGAGTTCCCTTTCCAACACGAGTCTCTGAGGGTTAATCTCTATCACACAGAGGCTTTTTATTTAATGTTGTTTAAATAGGTCTATTAATATTTGTTTAGTTTAAATCCAGGGACATTTCTCTGAAGCTCCCGCTAGTGTCTCATAATAAGCCGTCAGCAGTCAGATTGGCAATCACCCGCGTGATTGGCAAGCCCGTGTTTTGCGTTCGTCACAAACAGGGTTACGTTTCTGGGACTGTGTGTCAAGCAGCGCCATCACTGACTCTCTGACTCGGCGTCAAGAGAGCTTCAGAGAACTCAACAGAGTGCCTTTGAAATCCTGCTGGTGAGTCAGTTCTCCACATGCAAGAACACCGCGTGCAGGAGAGAAGCGGAAGATGAGGGCGGCGACAACAAGAGGATGAAGGTGAAATGTTATTATTAACACGGCACATTTACTTCTCACGGACTCATCTGGAAAAATGACACCTGACATAAGAAACAGGAACAATAGGCTAGTAAGAAAAGCAGAACCTGGAGTGTCAGCGCATCTAGCGGCTAGTGTTCTTGAACAGGACAGTTTGGAGCGAGATGTCGCCTCAGCACACATGGGGTGAAAGGGAAAGCGTAAAAGCCATGGAGATAAAACACGCTACACGCATCCAGCTGCCTCTCAGACGAGATCAAACACCCTCTGTAACACACAAAGATCCCCTGGGCTTTTTTTGTGGAGTCACATGACCTTCTTTCGGGGCGTTCGTTGGATACACCCATTCCTAGTTCCCTGCTGCGTGTTTCTCCCTCCTTTTTCACAGATCAAGTGATCTCTAGTGATGCACACCGACATCCTGACCCAACACGCACACGCCTTTCTGCATCCACATTTCCCTCCTTTTTTTTCATTTTGTCTTTGCATTGGTTTTACGCCGTCAGTCCCATCAGAGCCAGGCCCCCATGAGCCTCGAAAAGGACCCCAATCCCCCCAGGGGAAGCTTCCACTCCCAACCCCCGCATCTCATGGCTCGGCACGCCATCCTGACAAGAGACCCCTTCCCTTCCCTTCTTTCAAACAAGACCACAAAGAATTCCAGGCAACCAGGTTTATTCAGGGCGAAAGAGGCAAGGGTCAGAAGCCGTTGCAGGGTCTTAACCAGAAACTGTCCACACGAAACACCAGAAACCAAGTGGAGATCCAAAGTTGTAGTCGTTAAGGGAGGAGCCGAGGGGTTAAATGGTAAACGGGCTGCATTTATATAGCGCTTTTCTACTCTTACGAGTACTCAAAGCGCTTTATGATGCATGTCTCACATTCACCCATCCACACATACATTCATACTCTGGTGGCAGAGGCTGCCATGCAAGGCACCAACCTGCACAGCGGGAGCAATTTGGGGTTCAGTGTCTTGCTCAAGGACACTTTGATGGGGTCAGGAGGAACCAGGACTCAAACCTTCCGGTTGCTGAACGACAGCACTACCTCCTGCACCACCATCTTCCATGGGGTTAGTAAGGAGATGCGGATGAACGCAGAAGGGGAATTCACGGGGGGGGGTCGGGGGGGGTGGAGGAGCGGATTGGAAGGAGTCCAGGCAGGAGGCACAGGAAGGTCGGGAGGGGCCAGATGGGCGGAACGTAACTGTGGGAAGAACAAAGGGTCAAAGCGCTCAGTAGTGGCAGGCCAACAATACCTCGCACTGCACTGCCATCGGTGAGAGGCCTAAGTAGGGAGGTCTACTGATTAGTCCTAAGTGGAGTCAGCTGCAGTTGTGGCCTCCTTGAGGTGGGCATGACAGCTTCTCTGTCTTGTACTCGTCTTTCTGGTCCGTCACCTGTTCCACTGAAAGCAGGAATGAAAGCATGGCGTCAATCCAATTGTTGTTGTGCCTGGATGGATTCTGAGCACACTGGCATCCGTTAAGACAGTTTTAAAGATTACTCAATGTACAAATTCACAAGGCCTGACTAAGATTATTTGAATGTTTCTGAGAACATATATTGCAAGCCTGGGCATATCCATACTTAAAGAGAATGTTGACCCAGCTGTAGATCAAGTGATGTAAGGAAGAGATTAAAATGTGATTTTTCCTTAGAGAGCTGCCCTCAAAGGCTGCGCGACTGAAAGGCTTCATCCGCGGATCCCGCTTCCTGCATGGCCTTCCTGAAGCAGGAAGCCATCAGCAGAGGCTACGACCGCGCCTTTAACACACCGACAGCTTTGAGGGAAGCGAGGAGGCATATCCCTTTCAGCCATTCCCCTCTGCGCCGTCGCCCTTATCTTGGTAGGAGATGTCCTTTCATTATCCTCACCCGCTCCTTTTAAGATTAAGAGCCATATTAGCCCACTGTGCGGAATTCATGCACGATTTACATTTTTCTTTGCGTATGAACTTGTGCTCTGATCCCTAAGTCCGCCTTGAATATAGGCAGAACTTTCTCCGGTGCCCCCGATCCTTTCTGGGGATCTGTGATGCTTACATTACAAAGGGCCTATGATCCATAATCGCCATCTGCACTGTGCCCCGAGGCCTCATGCCAGCATGCGGTACCAGAGGACACCAACCCGTCATACGTCCCATTCATTCAATACCCTCAGTGATAAAGAGTTAAAACCAACAATCAAATTCAAATAAAGACCCAACACAGTTTTATACACTTGCATTCTTAACTTTGCTTAAGTGCATGCATGATGAAGTATTATAACTTTGTGTGGGCAGGTAATAAATTTATGCGATAATTATTGCAATGCCATGCAATTAAAGAACTGAATAACCAACCACTTTTGAGTCTGATGGTAATTTTTAATGCTGTATTTGATGAGCAGAACTAAACCAGCCTAAAATAAAAGGAGACTGTTGAGCCTTTTCATCGGAACAAATGAGCCTATAAGGGATGTTACACCTACATCAGTGTTTAAGGGATCGACTTCCAAGGAAGCAGGGAGGACTGCATGGAGTTAAAGTGACGTCCTGATGTTGTTTTCAGCAGGTAGAAACTATCTGACGGAGCTGGTGAGAGGAATGTGGGGGGATGAGTCATATTCTAGTCCTGTGATCATGACACAAGAGATCGACCCATTTTGTCCCAACAGCATGATTTGGGGATGCGAACTGAGCAGTGTGACTGAAAGGGAATCGGGTTGTGCAAAGGGCGGATTCAGCTGGGTTGGGGTTTGAACGTCAGGTTCTGACACCAGAACCCAGGCTTAGAACACTGGTAATAAGGTACAGAAATACACACATGTGCTCTCACTCAGTTTATCTTTGCTCTGGGAAATCCAAGCCCCTCTTGCCATGTGAGGAAAGATATTTTTATCTTTTCTAAATGTTTGTTCATGTGTTTTTTCTACCTTGCCTTGGGATATGTTTATTGGGAAACCAAGGAAACAGCACTCTGCCACAACACCAGCATCTTTCTACCTGAAAAAAATTGATGGCAGGATTGTTTAAGGGCCTGAAAGCTGATTGGCTCCCACAGTGCCCCCTCCCCATTGCTGGCCAGTTCAAAACATATCATTGGCAAATGATAAAGTTGGCCCCTGTGTATGAATCATGGCCCCTCTTATGCCCCCCACCTTATAAAAATCCTAGAATTGCCCGTTATGGTGATGGTAAATTTCCCCTCATCTGTGTCCTGCCCCACCCAAGTCCCTGGTATCTCCTACCGTGTCTACTGAAGACACAGCCAAAGAGCTTCCGTGGGGAGCAGTCACTAGATAACGCACTTCTTAAGGACTAAGTGACTTAAGGACTTCTCAAGGACTGACCTTAAGAAGTGCGTTATCTGGTAACTGCTCCCCACGGAAGTTCTTTGGCTGTTCTCACTGAGTCCTAGGAGCTAGTAACCAGGGGGGGGCTGCACTGCGATTGGTACTCTCACATACGATAATAGGTACTGTACAAAAGACCCGCCAGGGGATGGACTGGACTGCATTATTCTTAGCCTCTGTGTCTGTGTGTGGGGTGGTGGTACATAAGAGGTGACATGACCTGGCAACCCCCCACTTCATTGTCTGCCTCACCCAAGGTCGCTGCTGTGTTGGGGACAGCTGTGGACAGAAAATAGCCACCCCCCCGCCCACATGGAACAGGAGGACAGCCTTTGGATGATTACCCAGAGCGTCTGCCCTGGAGGGTGGGTGGCTCTCTTGTGGAACGATTCAAGGCAACCAATCATGGCCGACCGGGAATCCAGTTGGGGATGGGGCCCCTGGTGTTTTGGATGGTGCCCGTCCCCATTAAGGGCGGCCCAGAGCTCCTCATGGGGTCCGTCTCCTCGTCCGGAATTTAAATGCCCGATTTGTTTTATTTGTTTTATTTGGTTTTTTTTCAGCTTGCCCCCCTCTGGTCCCGCTCCCATGGTACAGTGATAATCTGCCGCATTGACTCTGGCCATCTGGAAAAGATCTCCTCACGCTGCCTGTCTCACACTCACTTCTTCTCACCCCCACCCCCCAGATTAATTGCAGAGACGATAAAACCTCCGAGTGGGGGGTATACTTTTTCTCTTCAGGTCCAGCTCCAGTTGGTTCTGTACTGTTGGCTCACTTTGATCCCCTCCTCTTGTTTCCAGTACCCCCTGGTCCAGTATCCCCTGGTCCAGTACCCCCTGGTCTAGCTCTACCTACGTCAGTAGACATGATTCTCAATGTAAAACGCAAGTTAAAACAGCAACTAAGAAAGAATCGAATGTGTAGTACAAATCTACAGCAGTGTTTCCCAAAGCAGTCCTGGGGGCATACTGGACGGATCCACATTTTTGTTTTATCCCAGTTCCCAGCACAACTGTAAGGTATTTACAGCTCCTTGGGTCAGGTGTTCAGGGAACTGGGATGAAACAAAAATGTGGATCTGTCCAGCATGCCCCTAGGTCTGCTTTTGGGAAACACTGATCTACAGCATAGAGTTTGAGGTTGTTACATAAATATCAGTATAAATAATAGTGAATTTCATATGAAATGATGTCCACATGCTGTTCTTGTTAAGACTCTTTTTTAATTCCATCGGTCTTAATAAGTCTCCAACGTCTCTTCAAGACTTCATTGAGTAGGATCTTCCCCCGCTGCTCTCCTTGGCCAGGTCTGTACCGTGCTATTTTGTACCATGCCCAGACCATGCCCAGTGACCATCCATAAGGCTGCGTGTAAGAGTACCCAGATAGGTTACACTGGATGTGGGGGGTTTTGGACAGAGGGGTGGGGCCTGTTGTCTATATTTACCTTGAGAAAGGAGAGGCATTGTATGGGTCACATTCTTCTTTTGAAGGACACTCTGTGCCAGGAAAGAAAGAGAGACAGAGAGAGAGAGAGGGAGAGACGGGGGGGTCAGTGTCCTTCTCACTCATTTCAGAAGGTCTCATCTGCCCAGGATCCTGGAGTCTTATTCTTTTCAGAGCAAACTGTAAGTACTTGTTTTGTTTGATCTACTCAGGTGGGTCTCTTGCATTGGGGGCTTGTAGTTCAAGAACTCCATTGATGAGTCGAGTCTCCAGACTGACTGGGGAATGAATCATTTGGGTGATAAAAAGGTCCCCACTGTCACCGTCACTGCCGCTCTCGCCAGGCTTTGTCGCTTTCCAGTCTCTGGGTCACATGTCCAGTGAGTCTGTTTGTTCTTTTGGGGATTTGTTTGTCTGTTGATCCAGCGAGCTGACATCCGGGATGGATGGGTGTGAGCCCCCCCGCCCC